>APFE031136391.1:0-78816 GCA_000404065.3 Pinus taeda | reverse complement strand
CTGAAGCCGGTAGAACTGCATGCGGCTGTCGTTTCCTAGATCTACTGTTTCTGACTGCTTTCGGGCCGAGAGGACTGCTCTGTTGTGTTCGGAGCATCTGTTCCAGTGAGGAACCCCTTTCGTTTCACGCGAAAAGGTTTCTGGTAGCCTTATCTGCGTCATTTTTAAGATCTGGAGGTATACAGTCTTTATTTGCAGTTTACTGTTATTTTTCTCTCTGCTTATTTCGGTTTCGGTTTATTTAGTTTTTTTTTAACTGGATCTATACCCTTCATTTCTACGTATGCTCTTTGCCCTGCGACTCTGTGCGATCTGGGCAAATCAGAAACAGAAAGGAAGGATTTTTTTTCTCATGCGTATGCTCTTTTCCCTGCACCTTAGTGTGATCTCGGAAAATCAGAAACATTGAGAAAAATATTTAGTTTTTTCGGCGAAAGCTAATTTTTTTTAAATATTTAGTTTTTTTTGGGTAAAGCTAACTTCGAGCCGTAAGGTTCGTTTTTCTTTGCATATTCGTGTTGGGTTTTGTGTTTTGTGTTTTGTAGGGAAAAAGAGGTTTCTCAAGGCAAGCACGCAACCCAAAGCCACCCCCCTCTCTCTCTCAAATTTTTTGTATAGCTCAATTGGTTCAAAGCTATTTTAAGAGAGTAGAGGTCTTGGGTTCAAATCTCCATTTTGTGGGGCCGTTTTTTTTCATTTCCGCACATTCGCGCACTTTGCCGGCAACTTCAACAATTTTTTTTCAAAAAGCCATAACTTCTTTATCCGGAAGCTTTTTTCAGAGCCGTTTTTTTTAAAACAACCTAATTTTTCGAGATCTATCCATTGGAACACTTACTTTTAGCACCTTCAGCTTCAGTTTTTTTTAAAAATGGAAAGTCCATGCCAAGTCATTCTTGACAGCACTAACTACTTCCAATGGGTATCCTACATGGAAGATTTACTTAGAAGTAAAGGTCTCTACAGAATAGCCACGGGCCAAGAGAAGAAACCCAAAGATGAAGACAAGGTTGCAAAATGGGAAAATAGACAAGATCAAGCACGTGGTTTGATAGGGATGTCTATTTCTCCTGATCTTAGATTCCATATTGCAGAACTTGAAACTCCTCATGAAGCATTGGAACAACTCACTAAAGTTTTTGGGATTAAAAATGAAATTAGAGCCCATCAATTTGAAAATGAGTTGCTTACATTGGATCCTAATAATTTTTCTTGCATTGAAGATTTCTTGTGCAAATTCAAGACCCTTAGATATCTCTTGGAAGGTGTTAAGGTTAAGAAAACAGATAGTAACCTTATTGATTCCATCCTTACTAAGTTGGGTCCAGCCTACTCTGTATTTGTTTCCACCTTCCATTCTACAAGGGAAGCTTTCATTTGTCAAGGAACAGACTACAAGGCCCCTTCCTTTGACTCTTTTTGTGATTCTTTAATAAGAGAACAAGAAAAACTCTTACATCTTGGTCTTCTTCATCTTAGAAACTCTTCCAAGAAAGCGTTAGCCGCCCAGCAGCAACCAAATTTAAAGAATCCTAAGAAGTCATTTCCTAAAAAGAATGGTCCTAAACCAAACAAGGGTCCTAAGCAAACTCAGTCTCAAATGAAAGATCATTTCAGCAAAATGATAAGACCACTAAAAACAAATGGAAGAAGACTGATCGCCATTGTAACTTTTGTAATCGAGATGGCCACTTATAATCTAAATGCTTTAAGAAGATGGAAGCCTTGGAAGCCGCAATGAAGAAACATAACATCCATGTGGAGCATTCTTCTACTTCAACTTCAACTTCATCTTCAGGAATGGCACTTTCTGCATGTCGTTGTCATTCATCTCAGTCTGGTTATGCATTAAATGTATCTTCTTCTTCTCATTCTCATGAGTGGCTCATTGATTTTGGAGCCTCTTATCACATGGCCAAAAACAAAGCCATGTTTTCTTCTTTACATGATTGTAACTCCAAAAATATATATGTTGGTGATGATAGATCTCTTAATGTTGTAGGGACTGGAACTGTTCATCTAGACAATGGTCAGTTTAATGATGTATTATGTGTTCCAACCTTATCCAGCAACCTTCTATCTGTATATCAGATAACTCATTCAGGTGAAGGTAAAATTGTTGAATTTTCACCTCATGATGTTGTAATCAAGGATCTAAGAGATCCTAAACAGATTCTAGCTACTGGTATTGCTGATGATTCCACAAGGTTGTATAAGTTTCACAACTTTGGGTCATCAAATCTTCCCTCAGTAATTGTTGCTCATAATGATGAAGTGAGCAAACTTTGGCATGAGTGATTTGGTCACTTAAACTATCGCTCCCTTCAGCATCTATGTAAAGAAATTATGGTGACAGGTCTTCCTATGGTATCTTGCAGAGATGGTGTTTGTTCCGGATGTGTACTCGGAAAACATCATCGGGACAGTTTTGAAAAACGTGCCTCTTGGCACGCCTCAACCCCTTTACAGCTTGTGCACAGTGATTTATGTGGTCCACTTCCTATTGCTTCATTCTCTGGCTGCAAGTATCTCTTAACTTTCATTGATGATTTCTCCAGACGCACTTGGGTATACTTCTTAAAACTCAAGAGCGAAGTATTTAACACATTTTTGGCCTTCAAGGCCTTTGTTGAAAAACAATCTGGACATCAAATTCTTAAGCTAAGAACTGATAATGGTGGAGAATATGTTAAAAACACATTCATCAACTTTTGCATCGAAAATGGAATTCAAATGCAACATACTGTTCCATACACTCCACAACAAAATGGTGTAGCTGAAAGGAAAAATCGCACCTTAAAGGAAATGGCTAATTGTATGCTGCAATCTAAAGGACTCAGTCTTAGTTTTTGGGCCGAAGCAATTAATTGTGCAAATTATATAATAAATCGCACTCCTACTAAGGTTCTAAAGAATATCACTCCAGAAGAAGCTTGGAGTTTCATTAAACCAGATGTAAGTCACTTTCGTATTTTTGGAAGTGAAGCATGGGCCCATATTCCAGATGAAAAGCATAAAGCTTTAGAACCTAAGAGTGAGAAATGTACTTTTGTTGGATATTCTGAAGATGTAAAAGGTTATAGACTTATTCCATTCAAGTCCAAAAATGTTATCATTAGAAGAGATGTAAAATTTGATGAAAATAAATCGGCCTGCGAGCCTAGTCTAGCGGATGTGCCACCTCTTCCTATCTCTTCTACTTTTGAAAACATTTCTTCTTCAGATGATGAAAGTGAGGATGACAATCCTCCCCCACCTTCTCAGGATCCTCAACTTCCAAGATGGGTCCGTGCTACTCGGGATGCAGCAGGTGATCTTGCCGGTGATCCTACAGATCAACGACGTACACGTTCTCAGGTTGAAAGAGCCTCTTCTTTACTGGCTCAAGCTCCAGTAAATCATGATCCTGACACTTTTGCAGAAGCTTCAGGCCATCCACATTGGGAAGCAGCTATAAATGAAGAATATCATTCATTGTTGGCAAATGATACATGGGATCTTGTTCCTCTACCAAAGGGACGCAAACTTGTTAGATGTAAATGGGTTTACAGAACCAAGTATGGACCAGATGGGAAAGTTGATGAACATAAAGCTCGTCTTGTTGCTAAGGGCTTTTCACAGGTTGAAGGCATTGACTACACTGACACCTTCTCCCCTGTTGCCAAAATGAACTCTATCCGCCTTGTTCTTTCCCTTGCTGCCTCTTTAAAATGGGAAGTCCATCAGATGGATGTTAAATCTGCCTTCTTGCATGGGGACTTGCATGAAGAAATCTATATGGAACAACCCATTGGCTTCATCCAAACAGACTCAAGCCTTGTATGTCGACTTAAGAAATCTCTTTATGGTCTCAAGCAAGCTCCTCGGGCTTGGTATGCCAAAATGGATAACTTTCTTTTAGAATCTGGCTTTTCTAGGTGTCATTCTGACAATACTGTCTACACCAAGACAGTGGGAAACTCTCTTATCATCCTTGTTCTTTATGTTGATGATCTTATTCTTACTGGTAGTGATCCCATCCTTTTAAACCATGTGAAGTCCAGCCTTAAAAAGAAATTTGAAATGACAGACTTAGGACACTTACACTATTTTCTCGGTCTTCAAGTCTTGCAATCCAAGGAAGGTATTTCCCTTTCCCAGTCCAAGTATGCTTGTGATATTCTTCGTCATTTCACATGGAAGATTGTAAGCCAGCTCCTTCTCCCTTTTAGTCTGGAGTCAAACTTTCAGTCTCTTGTACTTCTCCTGAAGTTGATGCTACCTTATACCATCAACTTGTAGGAAAACTCTTGTATTTAACCCATACTCGTCCTGACCTTTCCTTTGCTGTTGGCCTTGTTGCTCGTTTTATGCAAAACCCCCGTGAAAGTCATTGGAAAGCAGCTAAAAGAATACTTCGTTATGTTCGAGGTACAGTACAGTTTGGGATTCATTACAGTGCCAAAGCAGCTCCTCTATTAGTTGGTTTCACTGATTCTGATTGGGCTGGTGACCCTGATGATCGGAAGTCTACTACCGGTTATGTCTTCACTCTTGGTTCAGGACCTATTACATGGGCTTGTAAGAAACAGGCTGCCATCCTCTTTCGTCAGCAGAAGCAGAGTATCGTGGTGCCGTGGAAGCTAGTAAGGAAGCCTTGTGGCTTCGTCAGATCCTATCAGAATTGGGCTTTGAGCAGCAGCATCCGACTACACTTTGGTGTGATAATCAAAGTGCCATTCAGCTTTGCAAAGATCCAGTTCAGCATCAGCGCAGCAAACACATTGAACTTCACATGCACTTCATCAGAAAGCTCATTCATGACCATGTTCTTGAAGTGCAATATTGTTCAACAGATGATCAGGTTGCAGACATCTTCACAAAGGCTCTCACAGAGGCGAAGTTCACTAAACTTCGATATATGCTTGGAGTTCAGGAAGTTGTCACTAAGGGGGGATAGGCTCTAGTGCCTCCTTCCTTCTCCTATTGTGTCATATTTGTAAATCCTTCAATCCTATCCCAAGTTGTTCTTAAGGGGGGATGTTAGGATATTCCGACACATAGGAAATAGTTAAGTTCAACTTGGTCTAGTATAGAGTTAGGTATAGAGTTAGGTAAAGTGTGTTTCTTTACCGTTGTACATTTTGTAACTTACAATCCGACGGTCACGATATGTAGTGATCCGACGGTTCATTCTCTCCTCGGTATTACCGACACTTGATCCGTGGCTTGACACCCGATTGGTCCATGAATTCTATTTAACGCGCATGGAGGGTCATTTGTAGGTTAACCGTGCATGAGAGAAGCTTATGTAAATTTTCATTCTTTTATTAATAAATTGCCTGTAGTAGCCACGTTGGCGCAGGCCGTGGACTGTTTCCCTCTCTGAGGGTTTTAACCACGTCAAAATACTGGTGTATTGATCTGTGATCTGTTTGTGAGCGGTGTCCTTCTGGTGTTCTGTCTGAGGAACTTACCCTGTAAATTCGTACAATTGTAACATCCCTGTGGAATTTATTCATGGCCTGTCTAAATTTAAGTTCAATGGTGAGGGTGAATCGACCTTTCATGAACATTTGTTACAAGTTGTGAGGATTTTTTTTTTTAATGGAATGGATTCCAAATATGTCATGGCTAGATTACTCACCCTAACATTTTAAGGTCATTTGAGGGTCATACATTACCCATTGCTTCCATCAATTCATTCAATCAGCTTGCCAAGATGTTGTATAAATATTTCGATAAGTATAATGACCAATATGTCTATGAAAGAATCCTTCATTTAAGAATGAAGCCTGTTGAATAAGTTGAGGATTTTTCTGCTCAGTTCCTTCACCTCTGTTCTGAAATTCCTGAAAAAAATTGAACTCGTATTTCTTGAAACAAGAGTTTGAACGCTTGGTTCATGTCTCGTTATATGGTGAGCCCGAACCTCTTGTTTTCCCTTCTTCCCCAACTCTTGCAAATCATGAGCCACCTCAAATTTTAGAGGAGGATCTTACTACCCCTTTTGTTCCTTGTCCTCCTCCTTTTTTAGTCCCAATGTGGGTGCCTCCTTGCGATGATTTTGAACTAGGAAATATATGAATCAAATCTCGATCCCACCTTCTCATTATTCTCCCACTTCAATGGAGGAAATTCGATAATGGTTGATGAAGCCTACGATGAATGTTGACTCCATTCTGCAAGAGGATGTCACTGTTCATAACTCTAATCTCAAGGCTAATCCAAATTTTAGGTATCCTCTATCTTCACATCTTGTTCGTGTGTACCATGACCCACTTGATCAATTTTCTTCACCAACTCATTCTTCACATTCTCTTGATTCTCAAGTTGTTGGCTCAAATTGTGATCAGGTACAAGGCAATCACAATACACAGGTAAAGGAGCAGAAAGGTGAGGAAACTTTCAATTTTTCCTCTCTATTTTGAAATTTTTCACATCAAAACAATGAGTTTCCATATTCGAACAATTCTCAATCTTCTAATCTAGGTGGAAAATCCAATACAATCAATTCTTTCAATCAACCCCCAGTCTTGGGCAGTAATCATTCTAATTATGATAATTATATTTTTGTGTGTCATGATGAATGCCTAAGCACCTCATATGACCATTCTATTCCTCATGAGGATTTTAATTTGGATCTATAATTTGCTTCAATAAAAGAAGACGTTCATATAGAAACTTCCCATTCACCTCACTATCCTTTGTGTCCTACCATTCACAACACATTCAATTGTGATGGATATACTCCATGTTATTTTGTTTCTTCATCCAATAAGTTATCTCATCGATTGACACAAGGTGGTGAGGTTGTCCATGATGAAATTGAAAATAGTTAAATCATAGAGAACTCTTCCCACCCCTCATCATCTCTTCTTTTGCATGAAGACAACTCTTCAAATCAAATTACTCATGAGATCTCACCAATGCATTTATCTTTGAATGTGCCATCATAAGGGCCTCTTCAATTGAGTAATCAGATTGTTGAAGCTGAAAAACTTGGTGAAACCTGTGACAGAGATGGTTTCCATTCGGAGAGTAGTTTTGAAATCAACAACAACAACTATCCTTACACCATGCATGATTTGGTTCAATCTTCAAAATGTGATTCTACAATCCTGGAAAGTTTCGAGACTTGCGAGGGAGTCGAGCCACTTCAACTTTCATTGATGGTTATTTCAAGATCTCGTGACTCTAGTAATCCCCCAAAACTAAATCAAATTTGGTTTCTCTCACACAATCCATCCATCTGCATGGTTTCACTCAATGTGTATTTCCATGTGGAAAATGTTTGGTATTCCGATTGTGATCTTTCAATTTTCAAGATTTTACTTCTGAACGAATTCAAGAATCTGTTATAGATCATTTGTCTTCATACAAATCTCTCACATCAAACTCGAGTTGGGAATTTCCATCTCTCATAAAGTGATGGAATTGTGAAGTTGATCATCTTAAGGACTATCTTTTCCCGCAAGAATCATAATTATCAAATTTATCCCTTAATGGTCAGCTCCCTGGTCTTCTTGCGAATCTTATATCACAAATATGTCCTCTCATCACACCAAAAATATCCTTGATCAATAATGAATGCACAAGTTGTCACATGAATCAATTTACTCTCCATTCATTGGGCCTTAACTAGTCTCATGCATTCGTGGTGCTGTCATCATTTTTAAATTATTTTGATGACTACGATGTGTGTACAAACTATCACCAGTTGCAAGAAAATGGTTAGTCATATATGGCTCGCAATGAACTTGGTTCGATTGTTCAGAGCATTTGCAAGATTGTTCAAATTGATTTTTCTTTGTTTATTGCAAACTGGGAATATGATGCTTCAATTAGCTCATTTGACCATTTCTCTGTCTTTGGTGACTGTCATTCAATTTATCATTTTCCCATTGACACATCCAATGATAGTTGTTTCACACTCTTTGATATTCATTGTTCAACATCTCTCTATTCACATTTATGTCAAACAGGTATGACACTTCAGTCTTCGTTGATGGTTATGGCAGGTCCTCACTATCTTGGCATGACTGTTGAGAATGATCTGATCTATTTTCTCTTACAAGACTCCCATCATGATCCCACTTCTCAAATCGAAAATTCATCTTTTCAAATATCACGAGGTTTTCAAGAGGGTCATCATCAATTTTACGATCCAATCACTGAATGGATGAAACAATCTTACCTGGAAATCTCTGTAGCAAACAAGTTTCGATATTTCCTCACGCTTTCCAAGGAGCTTGGTGTAGATGAAGACATATCTGCAAGAAGATTCCAGGTTTATTGAAAAATGGTATTCATCAAAAAGGTAAGCATCTAAATTGGATAAGAGTAGTGGATGGGGCACACCTTTGTGCCCACAAGAAAGACCTTCCTTTTCTTGTGCAAGTTTTTCAAGTTTTTGTATCTTTTGTTGCACATCACTTTACATATTTTTAATTGATCCTATCTTTATGGATGCAGGTCAGTAATGAGTATGGTGGCTTCACTATAAATTTCATTACATGTAAGTCTGACCTTATAGTTGTTAGGTTAGGAGTAGGATTAGTTGTGTCGTTAACTTTCTCTTTCTTGCAATCATTCTGCACTCGTTTTCTATTGTCTTGTTTCCTTATTCTGATTCTACATCATGTTTTCTTTAGCCATTTTTTTTTATTGCATTCTGTTTTTATTTCCTTGTTGTGTATTTCTTCCTCTCGTCTTGTGTATTTCGTTCCTGGAAGCGAGAACTCACTATCCCCAAAAACTATGCAGTTATGTCCCTCAAGCATCTTAGCTTCCTAGTCCACCTTGCCTCCTAAAACTATGCATACTTTTCCTCCTAGGTACTTATCCTGTAGCAGCCACTTCCTGCTTAAACTATGAAAATTTTTCTCTCAGTAAACACTGCGCAATTATTCCCCTTAGGGAGGACTATGCATAAATTTCCATAAGTCTAGCCTGAGTTGTGCACGACATAGTCTTAGTGATCAAGCTTAACCCTTGGTTGCTTGAACTCCACAATTGTGCAATCACTGAGCCTTCTCCCCTAGCCTGTCACTCAGCCCTGGTCTAATTTATGAATCTAAGTGCAACATCTTGGACTAGGGGTTTATCAGACTAATGTCGTATTGTCATGAGTGGATTACAGATACAGGAATTCTACCAGGCTATGGAAATATGATGAAGAGGTGATGAATAAGGAAGACATACTAGAGCTAAGGAGAAAGTATGGTTATCATATAAGAAGACCAAGGAACCTAGGGTATGATATACGATCGGGATAACATGAAGACTCCATCTGATGCATAACCCTTTGGAAGGTAGGTATGGGAAACAAAGCACATATTTTTGATACACACCTCTTAGTGTAGCATGAAGGACTTCTTATCATTGTCATATCGTTATATCTTTAATGACATGCATGATTGCAAGCATTGAAAGTCATTCCATGTGTCTCCTCTAAGTGTCTTGTTCCCTTTTGCTTGTTGGATCAATTGTTGTCTTTTGGCATGTTTCATTGCTATGTTATGTTTGCAAACCTTTTTTGGTGATCTTGAAGGTTGGTCTTTGTGTATACAAGTTTTCTTAGCCATGTAAACACATGTCGCACTCATACACAAAGTCTTGAGCGTTTTCGCATGTGTCATCACGGTCATCCTAAAGTCTATCTTAATTGTCACACTTGTCGTTTCTTGTCACGATACATTCACTCATAGGGAAATTCTTTGTTTATTGTCCCGATGGTCTATGTTGTCATGTTTTTGAAGTATGCTAAGTGTGTGATCATAGTTCAAGTTCATCACAAGTCCATCTTCCTCCTGCACTTAGCCATTTCATAAAATCTTCCCAATTGGGAAACTCAGCTTCACCGGGCCCTGACTGAGCTATGCACTACGCAGTCTCAGCCCTCAATTATGTGACCTTGCTGATTGGAACTGTGAAATGTGTAGTCACTATTCTCCAAGTAAGTTGCACTGCGTAATTCCAAAGTTCAGCAACCTTCCTTGACTCATAGAATTATGCAGCAGTTCCTTCCAGTCCGACTTGAAATGCGCATTTCGCACTTTGAGCCCTCAAGCTTTTCCATTTCCTGTTGGAATCTTGTAGTGCATAGAGAGCCCAACCTCCCTTGGCCTCCATAACTGCACAAAGGTGTCCCCCTAGTGTCTTCCCTCAGTCAGAGCTCACTATTCTCAAGAACTGTGTAGTTTTAGCTTACAGGCCTCTTTGTTTCCCAGTCCTCCTTGCCTCTAAAAATTTCACAGAACTGACCTACCTTGGCCTCACCTTGCATCAACCACTACTGACTTGAACTACACAATCATGTCTCCCAATGGCCATTGCACAATTTTTCTCAGTTAGTATTGTGCTCAAAATTTTCCCATCAAAGCCTGAGTTGTGCTCTGTGTAGTCTCAGTGATCAAGCTCTCTCCCTGCCAATTGGAACTGTGTAATGCACAGTAACTAAGCCCTGTCTCCCAACCTATGACTTGTCCCAAGCTCAATCCATGGATGATAATGCACTATCCTAGAGTAGTGAGTTTTTGGATTGATTTCATCTCGTCATGAGTGAATTGCAGGAACATGTACACTCTCAAGTCATGGCGAGATGATGAAGAAGAGGGGATGCTTTCAATCATGGTTTCATACATAAAATCCTAGGCCAAGTTTTCAGCTGTCAAGTCAACTCTCTCTCTCTCGGCCAGGGGAATCTCTGTATCCAAAAAAATTAAGAACAATAATAATGGCTTCACAGAGGAAGGCACATCATAGAATTGTGGAACAAGTGAGACACTAATGCAAAATTCCCAACACCCCATCCCTGTAATCACTTATGTTTCATGGCTACATTTAGTTCACAACATATGCCGACCTTGAGAACGGGATACGAAGAGCAATTTCTGGGGGTGCCCATACTTGGTTTTGAATGCTCCCTCCTAATTCACTGCTACAGTCACCTTCGGGGTTGACTCTTTCATTTCTGCCATAAAAAAACTTCTAAGCACATTCAACACCCTGATCTAGCCCGGAGGTGAGTTCTTAGTTTAATGATGGAAGTCTCAAGGGGCACAGACATGTACTTATTCAAACAAGCAAAAGGGAACAGGTGTTTTACCTCTGGAATAAGTGAAAGTGCACCTTTGGGTTTCCCCCTTAGCTCTTCTTTATTACGACCCCTTTTGTAGTGCTCTGCATATGACTGGGGGTTGGAATCAAAGGCTTTGTGCTTTGGTGCAAAGGCTCTCAACAGCTCCACAAGGGGTCTTTTCCTTTATATTGCAGAAGTCCCTCATTGGCTAATTTCCTAGACTCGAACTATTTCTAAATCACAGCTCATAACTTATCACACCCGGGGGAGGAGTCCCGCATATTGCAATCGCATTGTGCCAGCCTCTTACACTTTTTCTTTCTCTTTAGTATGGGAGTTTCCCGCATGTCACAATTACTGGCTCCATTGGCTTTAGATTTTCCCCTTAACTGTTGCAATTGTCGATCTGCGGGGTGACATCATCACTGCCACGTGTCACCTTGTGAGTGGTGACACGTGCCACCGGAAAATGGGCCCATGTCACCCCTGAAAACATTGAAACTGGGTGACACGTGTCCTCTTCCATGTCATCAACCAAATTGCCATGTCACTACTGATGTCATCCGCCACATCAGTTCTGAGGACCAATTAGAAGCTGCCACATGGCCTCCTAGAGGAGATAGAAAGAGGTTGGTTGAGACCTATTTTTCCATGCTTTCCTTTGTATTTTTAGAATCATCTCTCCCCGACGATTTTGGTCCTTATCTCAATATCGACAATTTCTTATAGTTTAAGACTTATGACCCCGTTGATCGCCAATAAGAGTTGTGCTCGGGCCCAGAACTTTAATACTTCATGGCAATATTAGCCCCCACAAAGTTTTGTAGTGTCGTAAATGATGGGTTGTTGGATCTGTGGGATGTGATATTGGTGTTTGGGACTTACTGTGATGCGGGATGTGGGATGCGGGATTGTTCCACGTAGAGGAGAGAGAGGGGGGGCGGCCCGCTCCTATTTTGTGAACCATTTTCTTATTGAAAATAGCAACAACAAATGCTAAAAATAACATTACTAAAGATAGCATTTCAGGATATTCCAATTTTACTTTTTCCTTGAATTAAAATTCGAATTTAGTCTTACCAGTTGTTTGAAAACTAATTAATTAATTCATCTTGAGTTAACTAGTTGGAGAAATTCAAACATGAAGTCTTTGTGAAGTCATGCAATAATTATCCCTTTGATTGAGGAAGTTATCCCTCAATTAAGGAGATAAGGATGAGTTGTATTTGAGTTGTAATTAGTTAGCTCAGTTAACTGATTTAAGTCTAGTTAAATTAGTTTCAAACAGTTTGAGGAACTAATTGTGAGTTCAGTCAGTTAATGCATGCATGTATGAAACTAGTGTACTCCAGATAACTGAATATTATCTCATAAATAACTCATGCATGTTAGTTCAGACAAAGACCTAGTTGAGATTAAATGCATGGACAATGTACTATCAGTTGCAAGAATTTTCCTATAAGAAAATATCTTGCATGCAGAAGGAATTCATTCCTTGAGGATTGCACAGTTTTACAGTGTGTGAGATCAGTGTCACACAAGGTTACAACAGGAGCACCCAGGGAAAACTGCGCAAGGAAATAGGAGGCTTGGAGGACAGAGGAGAAGGCATATGTGTTGTCTATTCACTCTATGAGAAATAGTGAGAGATTGTATTGAGAGTTGGATAGATGTGAGAGCTAAAGCTTGTGTAATCTTGAGATATTTCCACTTGTATGATAATACAGATTGTGGGGTTTTTAGCTGAGGCTTTCCCCAAAGTATTCTTATGTGTTTCATGTGTGATTGATTCTTCTTCTCTATTATATGTGTTATGTTTGATCTTGCTCGAAATTGATTAAGCTTCCGCAAGCTTGATTGTAGAAATAGATTAAGTATTTTTCTTTAGTACATTGCATAATCAAATTAATCTACAGTGAGAATTTCTACATGGTATTGGAGAAAAAGGTGATCAGAGTTGTGAACAACATACTGAGAAGGGAAAAGTTTGAAGTTTGAAGTTCTTGATTACAGGTACAAAATCAATTTCTTATCACACCTCAAAGTTCACCAATGGCGTTCAATGGCTTGAGACTTGAGTATGCCCTAGATGGCAGCTCGAATTACATAGCATGGAACGATCGCATGGAAGCGGTATTAGAAGACAATGGTTTGAAGGACTTCATTGATCAAGAAATCCCCAAGCAACCTACAGCTAATGCACAAGAATTGACTGAATGGAAGAAGTGTGTGATGAAAGCGAGGAGGATTCCTCTAGAGGGAGTTCGAGACCATATTGTCTCGATTCTCCATGGGAAGGAGACTCTGTTTTCAATGTGGAATGCATTGAAGGACCTATATTAGAACAACAGTGACCAAAGGAAGATGGCGCTCAAGGACAAGCTTCGGAAATTCAAGTGTGAAAAGGGCGAAACTATTTCTACATATCTGAACAAGCTCACCACTTGCAGAGATGAGCTTGGTAGTGTAGGAATCATGGCATCCGATGATGATAATGTGAGCCTTGCTCTCCTTGGTCATACAAAGAGCTGGAATAGCTACCAGGGCTCAGTGAATGGAAGAGAGAAACTGTCGGATTGGGAATGGCTATGGATCTGATGCAGGAGGAGATCAAGAGAAGCACTAGATATGGTTCTTCATCTAAGCATGATGATGAAGAAAATATAGCCTTAGCCAGTAAGGCAAGGAAAGGGAAAGGGAAGGCTTCCCATTCCAAATCGAGTTCTTCCCATGGAGGGAAGAAGATTGACAAATCTAAAGTGAGATGCTTTAATTGTCATGAGGTCGGCCATTACGCAACTAATTGGTCATTGAATAAATCTAATAAGGGATCCTCGAAAGGATCAGAAGGTGAGGCACTGGCCTCTCAATTAGAATTGGATTTTACCCTCATTGCATGCATGGTTTCATCAATGGTGGGTTGTATTTGGTATCTAGACAATGGAGCCTCATTCCACGTGATCGGCGATAAGAGTTTTTTTAGTACCTTAGAGGAGAAAGACCTCAAGATGCGCATAGAGATGGGCAATGATGGAAAGTACTGTGTTTTAGGTGAAGGTATGGTTTTTTTCAGAGGGAGCATGGAACTCCTCTCACCTTGACTAATGTAAAGTATGTGCCTGGACTGAAGAAGAACTTGGTATCGTTCGCGATGTTGGAAGACAAATGCTATGATGTATTCTTCAGTAAAGGAAATTCGTTCTTGAAACACATAGCCATGGGTTAGACCAAGAGGATTGGGATTCGAGTGAAGAATCTCTACAAGCTGGAGGTAGATGACTGTGCTGCATTGAGTTCGAAAACAGAATTGGTGCAAAGCCAAGACATTGGTGAGTTATGGCATAGGAAGTTGGGCCACTTGCATCATGGGGCCTTAAAGATAATGCAGCAGATTTCTACCGAACTTCCTAAAGGTAAACTTGAGCAAGTAGACACATTCAAAGGTTGTACCTTGGGAAATTATGCCAAGTCTTTCTTTCATGATTGAGACAGTCGAGCTGAAGCAATCTTGGAGCAAGTTCATACAGATGTGTGTGGACCATTCTCGACAGCCTCCACCACGAAACGAAGGTATTATGTGATTTTCATTGATGATTTTTCTCGTAAATGCTAGATCTATTTCATGCAAAAGAAGGATCAAACCTTCTTAAAGTTTTGTGAGTTCAAAGATTTGGTTGAGAAAGAATCAGGAAAGAAGATCAGGGCCTTAAGAAGTGATAATGGTAGAGAGTATATCTCTCAATAGTTTAAGGACTTATGTGCTACAAAAGGAATTAAACAGGAATTGACGGCACCTCATAACCCATAGCAGAATGGGGTGGCCGAGAGGAAGAATAGAACGATTGTGGGGGTAGCTCAGGCGATGTTGCATGACCAAGGCCTACCACTTCTCTTGTGGGTTGAGGAATGCAACATAACGGTCTATTTGCAGAATAGAAGACCGCATCACATACTTGGGATGAAGACACCAGAGGAAGCTTTCTCCAGGAAGAGGCCAGATTTGGGTCACTTCAGGATATTTGGCTCATTAGTATATTTCCATGTGACCAAGGATGCCCAGAAGAAACTTGAGCCAACAACAGAGTTGGGGATACTTGTGGGGTACACTGATACACCCCACAACTATTGGGTGTATTTTCCTACCAGTCGGAGTACAGTGGTTCACAGAGATCTTAAGTTTGATGAGCAGAAGGCCATGCGAGTTTCCCTTGAGAGGGAGCTCCAACTACAGGCTATGGAGGAACTTTTGGTTCCTAAGGAGGAGGAGCCTTAGACTGATACGAAGCAGTCGCATGCAAAGGTTTCAAGAGTGGAGACATCCACTCAAGCAGAGTCTTCCAAAGATGGGAAAAAGTGCATGAGAGAAGCTGACATATTTTTATCGGATGTGAGAGAGAATGTGGGAGAACCATCTTCTCAGCGCAGACAGAGGAGGTCACCTGATAGGTACACTGGATACATGGCCCTTGTTGGGGAATGTGTTGAGACCGAGCCATATTCCTTTGAGGAAGTAGTGCAGCAGCTGATTTGGGTTGATGTTATGGTTGAGGAGTATGACTCCATAGTTTGGAACAGTGTTTGGGATGTGGTTCCAAGACCAAAGAACAAGTTAGTTGTGAGTTCTCGTTAGCTTTACAAGGTAAAGCAAGCTGTTGATTATAGTGTGAAGAAACATAAGGCAAGGTTTGTTGCCCGTGGTTTCTCACAGGTCGAGGGGATCGACTATGATGAGACTTTTTCCCCTGTAGCAAGGTACTCATCTACCAGATAGATGTTGGCATTATCAGCATAGATGGGTTGGAAGATCCATCAGATGGATGTGAACACTGCATTCCTTAATGGCAAGATTGAGGAAAAGGTGTACATAGAGAAGCCGGAAGGTTTTGAGACCTTCGATCATGAGTCACATGTGTGCCGACTCAAGAGAGCTTTGTATGGGCTGAAGCAAGCACCTCGTGCTTGGTACACTAGGATTGACAACTACTTCACTGGGTTGGGCTTCACAAAGACTGAAGAGGATGCGAACCTTTACCACATCATGGTAGAAGGTAAACAGTTGATCATTGTTCTTTGTGTTGATGATTTGATATTGACAGCTGATGATCATTTGATCATGGCTTGCAAGGAGGACCTTGCAAGAGAGTTTGAGATGAAATACATGGGTCTCATGCACTACTTTCTAGGCATGGAAGTGTGGCAAAAGGATGGGGAAGTGTTTGTGTCTCAAGGCAAGTACGCCAATGAGATACTCAGGAGATTCCATATGGAGAAGTGCAAGCCCATGCAGACTCCTCTAGCAAGTAACTGGAGGAAGGAGGATGCTACTTCAGGAGAAGTAGTAGAAGCTATTGTGTATTGGTAGCTTATGCGTTCACTGATGTACTTAGCGAACACATGACCAGATTTGTGCTATGCAGTGAACCAGCTGAGTCAAGCTATGGTTCAGCCTACAAAGTTGTTTTGGAAGGCAGTTAAGCATGTTTTGAGATACCTCAAAGGCACATCTCAAAATGGATTATGGTACAGATGGTCATAGGGAGTGAAGCTACAGAGCTTCATAGATTTAGATTGGGCAAGGAGTCCATCAGATCAGAAGAGCACATCAGGAGGAATTTTCAACCCTAGTTCAGCTGCAGTTTATTGGTACAGCAGGAAACAGAGGTTAGTTTCTCTCAGCTTAGCAGAGGCTATATAAATGGCTGCAAGTCAAGCAACATGTGAATCCATTTGGATGTGGAACATTCTAGTTGGTTTGTTTGATCAAAGGATGGATCCAACCCTAATCTATTGTGATAGTCATATTTGTATCAAACTCTCTGAGAATCCAATACTTCATGACAGGTCCAAGCACACTGACATTTGGTATCATCATCTCGAGGCTGTGTGGTGAGGAGGATCATGTTGTTGCAGTATGTTTCGACCTTGGAGAAAGATGCTGACATTTTGACTAAGGCATTGTCAAAGTGTAGATTCAAGTTCCATAAAGATAGGATCGGGGTGGCAGATAATCCCTTTCTTGTTGAGAGGGAGTGTTGACAACAAGAAATGCTAAAAATAGCATTGCTAAAGATAGCATTTTTGGATATTCCAATATTAATTTGTCCTTGAATTAAAATTGAGAATTTGAATTCGAATTTAGTCTCATCGGTTGTTTGAAAAATAATTAATTAATTCATATTGAGTTAATTAGTTGGAGAAATTCAAACATGAAGTCTTTGCGAAGTCATCCAACAATTATCCCTTTGATTGAGGAAGTTATCACTTAATTAAGTAGATAAGGATGAGTTGTATTTGAGTTGTAATTAGTTAGCTTAGTTAACTAAGTTAAGTCCAGTTAAATTATTTTCAAACAGTTTGAGGAACTAATTGTGAGTTTAGTCAGTTAATGCATGCATGCATGAAACTAGTGTACTCCAGATAACTAAATATTCTCTCATAAATAACTCATGCATGTCAGTTCAGACAAAGACCTAGTTGAGATTAAAGGTAGGGACAGTGTACTATCAGTTGCAAGAATTTTCCTATAAGAAAATCTCTTGCATGCAGAAGGAATTCATTCCTTGAGGATTGCGTAGTTTTACAGTGTGTGAGATCAGTGCCACACAAGGTTACAATTGGAGCACCCAAGGAAAATTGCACAAGCAAATAGGAGGCTTGGAGGACAGAGGAGAAGTCATATGTGTTGTCTATTCTGTCTATGAGCAGCAGTGAGGGATTGTATTGAGAGTTGGATAGTTGTGAGAGCTAAAGCTTGTGTAATCCTGAGATATTTCCACTTGTATGATAATACAGATAGCAGGGGTTTAGCTCAGGCTTTTCCCATATTATTCTTATATGTTTCATGTGTGATTGATTCTTCTTCTCTGTTATATGTGTTCTTTTTGATCTTGCTCAAAATCGATTAAGCTTTTGCAAGTTTGATTGTAGAAGTAGATTAAGTATTTTTCTTTAGTACATTGCATAATCAGATTAATCTACACTGAGAATTTCTACATTTCTTTGTTAAGGAATTTATCGAACCCCCAATGATATTTCATTGTATCAAAATCTGCCCCTCGACATAGTCTTAAGAACTTAAATCCCGTTGATACCGATAATCATGGTGCCTTGACCTGTCGACGTCGATAGATGATATCGATGATCGATGGATCGCAGTTTCTATAATCACCGATTTCCTTTGCCTCCTGGTTCTACCAATGTCGAAATGCAATGTGTTCTGCCTTCCAAGTCCCGGATGCGATTTTTCTTCAACACTTAGCCATTTTTTTGTTTGATGACTCTTTCCAAAGGGATTCTTAAATTGGGTCTAACTTCTGATCTGGGAACCATTTTTTAGACTTCTATATATCGCCGAAATATTTTTTCAAGCATTATGCAATGGAGAGGATATCATCAAGCTCTAATAACTTCTATGGCTAAAGAAATGGCGTCAACTTCCCTTTTCTCATACATCATGCACCACTGATCATTTGCAAAGAAGTGAGTGAGTAGTAAATCACAACATTGGCTCCATCTGGGGACAGTGCCTTGCCACCACGGTGCTGAGAACCTACACACTACAAACTACTCCTTTGGGCATGGAGTCACCTCTAAATAAAAAGATAACTTTGACAAAAGAAAATTTTTTACCATAAAAGAAAATTTAAATGACAATTGTAGTAAACATACCAAATATTTACAATGAGTGTAAGACAGCTAATTCTTAATTTTGAAAATAGAACTTAAGGAAATGACAATTCGCTGGTAGTTCCAATAGTTCACCATCTAATTTTTCAAGATGAAATGTATTGTTCCCTCTCTCTTCTGCAATCCTGAAGGGACCAAACCATAGTGGATCAAATTTTCCACGTTTTCTTTATCCTCCCATCGGACATCCCACCTGAAAACTAAATCTCCTAGCTGAAGAGGTTTGTCCTTGTCCTTCTTGTTAAACAAAGATTTCATTTTTTGTTGATAATTGGACAATTTGGCCTCCACCTGTTCTCTGTTCTCGTGAAGCTCAACCAACAAATTAATCCTCTTGGTCAAGGGACTTAGCTCCTTTTAGCTTCTTGTAACAACCTTGCTACTGGAATTGCTAGTTGAATTGGGAAGACAACAACTTTTCCATACACTAACTCAAAAGGTGATTTCCCAGTGGATCATTTAGGCTCACTCAGTTGGCCCATAGAGCAAACTTTAGTTGGGAATCCTAGTTGCTTTGGTTTTCGGCGATAGTCTTCTTCAGCACCCTCACCACAACTTTGTTTGAGGACTCAGCCAAACCATTTCCTTGAGGGTAGTATGTAGTGGAGTGCCCAATAGTGATATTATATTTGTGGAAGAAGTTGATGAACTTGGAATATTTAAATACTTTGGCATTATCAGTGTTGATTTTGAAAGGGAAACCAAAGCGGGATAGTATATTCTCCTCTATGAACTTTATCACCACTGAATTTGTAGCATTTCTAGCTGGGATGGCCTCTACCCACTTGGTGAAGTAGTTAGTAGTTGGCAATATCCATTTGTATTAGCCACTGGATGGTGGGTTGAACTCTCCTATGTCCCCGCTATCTAAAAGGCTCCTCCACATGCACAAGAATGAGGGAGAGAGGAGAAATCTTATGTCTTTCAGCAAACATCTAGCATTTCTGGCACCTTCTAACTCTGTTATAGACATCCTGGAACAACTTAGGCCAGTAAAATCTAGCCTTGAGTATTTTGTGTGTCGTGGTCTTCCAGCTGTAATGCCCTCCACAGGCTCCTTCATGAAACTCCCCAATCACCTTATGGGTCTCTCCTTCCTCAAACATAGCAACAATACCCTCACAAGGTCCTTCTAGTAGAGTAGGCCATTAGATATTATATATTTATGGGCTTACAACCTCAGGCTTCGATATTTAGAGGCATCCAGCCCCAACGGGCACCTCAAGAACAAGAGATAATGAACGATATTCTTGTACCACAGTGATCCCTCATACTTGGCATAGATTTTTTGCTCAGATGTTTTAATACTTCTCTGATGATCCTTTGCTTTGTCTTCCTCTGTGGTCAGGTTTATCCCTAGCACTTGACAGCTGAATTCAGATAAAACCTTGGCCAACCCCTTTCCTTTAATGAGCTTGGTGGGCTTTATTTCCAGCTTGTATTCTTGTATTTTTTCTATCCACCTACCCCTCTTTCCCTCGCTATCTACTTGCACCAGGATGTCCTTGACTGCTGGTGTTGGGACAAACACTGTGATTTTTTATTGCAGCACATACGCACAAAACGCCTTTAGATACTTGACCAGTGCGTAAGATTGTTTCTCCAATATATTATATCTTAGTTCAACATCCCTTAGTACTTGGCTGAAGAAGGTGATGGGATTCTCATAGCCCACTTTATTTTTCTGTAACAGTACTATGATAATGGTATGTGGAGAGGAAAAAGAAAAGATGTAGAAGGGCACTGAATAGTCGGGATTGGCTAACATTAGGGCTTCAGTGAAAGCTTCTTTGATCCTACTAAAATAATCACGGGGGACAGGGATCCACTTGACTTCATTTCCCTTCTTGAGCATGTCTGTAATACCTTTGACAATCTCTGTGTAGTTGGGTCTAAATCACCTCAAGAAATTTATTTTCCCAAGAAGGCTTGGAATTCTTTCTTATTCCAGTGAAAAGGAATGTGGTTGATGGCTTCAACTTGTTTGGGATCAATCTTCACACCCACCTGCGATACTATGTGTCCTAGCGGCTTCCCCTCACTTAGGGCAAATTTGGATTTCTTAGGATTCAAAGGGAGACCATATCTCCTGCACTTCTCAAAGGTGAGTTCTAAGTGGAGGATGTCTTCCTCCTCAGTCTTGGAAAATATTGTGATGCCATCAAAGTAGACCACTACGAATTTGTCTCACTCTCCCACAAAAGCTATGTCCATGGCTCTCTGAAATGTGGTCCCTGCATTTATCAGCCCAAAAGGCAAGCAATCCTACATAAATGTTCTCCACGGGGTGGTGAAAGCACTCTTTTCCTAATCCTCGGGATGAACAGCCACTTGATTATATCCAAAGAACTCGTCCACCATAGACATTCTAGTTGAATCAACCACCTTCTGCAATATATTATCCATCTTGGGCAGTAGGTAGTTGTCTTTAAAAGACACCCTATTTAGTTTTTAGAAGTCTACACATAGCCTTATTTCTCCATTCTTCTTACGAACCGGGACTAGATTCTCTACCCACTCGTAGTATCTTAAAGGTACTATAATCTTTTCCAATAGCACCTTCCTTACCTCCCTTTCAAGGAGGGGGAGTGGATTTATTTGTCTGAGTTTCTACTTGCATGGTTTCACTATGATTTTCAAAGGAATCTTATTATGATGTTAGTATCCAACATTTTGAAATCATCATAAGACCAACAAAAAACATCTTTGCAAGCTTTGAAAAGATCTAAATACCTATGTTTGTAATGCAAGGGGATTAATTTTGACAACTTGATCATCTAAGGCTCCTCCTGTGATCCAATGATGCAATCTTGTACTTGATCATCCATCTCAGGAGCTATTTGTTTGGCGGCTATGTCATCTTTATTAAAAATCATTTCTAGTGAGACTAGTCTGTGAGGGATAGTGTTCCCTTTCAGTTGCAAAATTTTGTGTCCAACCATTGTATCTTTCCATGAAGTGGCTACTTGATCTTCTTCTTCTTCTTCTTATTCTTCTCAATCGATGGTGGAGTTAGAGAACTCCCCAATAACCTCTATGACTTGTTTCACTTATTCGTCATCTTCGAACACCTGTCGGTGCTTAATGTTATATGGTACGGAGGGTCTATACTTGACTTCCACCTCATATATAAGGAGAGGATTTTGAGGGGGCCTAAAAGTACTTGTAGATACAGCAAGAGAGTCATCCATCCTGTTTTCTTCCCTGGGAAAAAAATGGATGTTAAAGGCTAGGAATAAATTGTCAATAAAGTCCCATACTTCATTTCGGTACATCCTCAGTCTAGGGTCTTTGGCCTGGAATTGATTCTTGATTTGGCTTATGACTAGCTCATAATCTCCATAAATTGTTAGACATTCAATATTCATATTTTTTGCAGTCTGTAACCCAAGGAGCAACACTTCATATTCTGCCACATTGTTTGTTTCTTCAAACTCTAGTTTGAATGAGAGGGGTATCAGGTGGCCTTCAGGAGATACCAACAATACTCCTGCCCCATTTCCCTCTTTTGAATTAGCTCCATCAAAATATAATTTCCATACTTTGCTTTCACTTGCATGATGATGTTCTAATTGCCATGTTAGGTGGACTAATTTTTCTTCTGTGATACCTTCATCTTCTTCTAGAAATAGGCAAGAGAGATCACTTTCTTTTCCGTACATTGGATATTTTTTTGAGCCTTTTGTTGGGGTCATATTTTTTACAAACCTGGATTCTCTATATAGTCTCCTTTGTTCTCCTCCAAAAGTGGAAATGGTGGCATAATTTAAATCCAACTTGATAGAGCCCCCTACCTTAGAACCCCAAGAACTATATAGCAGCATGCAAAAACGAGGGGGTATATTTGCCACTACTATGTCCATTACCACACTTTTCATAGGTATATGAGCCAGGTTCGCCACTAGATCCATTATTGTTCCCAAACATTTGACTCTCTTGGATTCAAAGGAGTATAGGTCCTTGTAAGGCATAGTGATCTGCAAGCCAAGTTGTTCCATACTTCCAAGGGCATGAGGTTATGGGAGCCTCCAGAGTCCAACATGAAATTATGTAAAAGAAGATCATGAATTCCCAGAGTTACATAGAAAGGTGCAGTAGAAGGATCCATTCCTCCACATGTGTCCCAAAGACCACCATTGGCCTCTCTTCTTGAATATTTAGAGAATCCTGGGTGGGTGATGAAACTGATGGGAGCATGAACTGAGATACTTGAGCTTTATAGGTAGGTCTCTTCATAAACTCAGTAAGTGGAACATAAATATTTACCTTTTTAAGCTCTCTTTGAAGGTTGAATGAAGATTGGGTCTTCTCTATACCTCTTGGCTTAGCTTCTCCTTCACTACCAGTGGTGTTTTTATGCAAGACATGTGCTTCCTTAACTGTGTGCTCCCCTGAGCCATTTATTTCCTTATTCAAGGGGAATTTTATCCCAACAGGATCAGAATTCATATTTCCTTTCCCTTTGTGAGGTATAGGAGGAGTAACTTGGGGACCAATTTCCTCATGTTGCTCTGGCTCTCTAGACATCTTCTTTAAATATCTTAGGTTATATTTACATTGTGGTTGTGCCAACATGAACTCTGCAAACATTTTGCAATAATAATCCATATCTTTCTTATCAATTACTTCTCCATCATGAATGATCTCATGTTCTCCTTCAGAGAAAGTAGAATAGAAGTCTCCCTGCATCTCCTGTGTATCTAAACATTTCTCATTGTTGTCACCTTCTAAATATAGAGAATGAGGGATCCGATCTAGTTGTTCCTTTCTTTCCCTTCACAATATTTATAATGGAGGCCTTCTATATGGTGGGTTATATCACCGATTGTTTCCTTGAGCATTCTATTTGGAGGGACTCTTGTTGTGAATTTCGAGTTTTCCAACCTTATGTGACAAACTCCTGATGAGTTGATTCGGATCCTCCAACTTCGGGTGTGGTGATTCTCGGGTTTGAAAAAAGTAGGAAGCTTCTTCTTTACCTCTTATATTCTAGGTAGTTTCCTGCTTTCCACTTGACTTCCCTGTGGAGGAAAAAATTGCATCTACTTCCAAAGAATCAAACTGCAGTTGATCTAAGGTAGGAGGTTTCCTTTTTCTTAACGTGAAACTGAAGTCAGATTCAAATTCTCCCAAGTAAACTACCTGAGTGGCAGTTGGAGGAGGTTTTATCTCAGCAGGCAAGTTGTTATAATGTTTATTGAATATCTTATTTAAATCTGAGATATTCTCCTTTGGCTTCTTTCTGATGGCATTGAACTCTATAAGGAGGCACTCATATCTCTCTTCTCACTCCATTTTTGTGTAAAGGATGCTTCCAATCCCTCCCAGGTGGTGATGGACGCATCTGGGAGGGTTTTAAACCATTTTCTAGCTTCTCCATCAAGGGACTATACAAAAAGTCTCAGGACCACATCCAATTGTTCTACATTCAAGTTCTCAACAAAATCTCAAAAGGCCTAAATGTGTCTCTGAGTAGGATTATCGTCTCCCCATTAAACCTAGGCTAAAGCTTCAAGTAGTCCTGGGGCATAGCACTTAAGGGATGAGGAAAGTCAATAGGCGCATATTTGTTTTAGTAAAAATCTTGGAAGAGCCATCTGGATTGGTGGAGGAGGATTAAAATTCGTTTGAGGAACTGAGGTCAAGACCACAGGGGTTACGAGGAAAGGAGGGTATGTGTTGGTCTTAGGAGAAAGTCCTGAATTATGAGCAATAGTGGGCTAAGAACTGGAGGAGGAAGTGGAAAAGGCTGGTGAGATGGTAGCAGGGGCAGGGGAGTTCTCTCTCTTCAGACTTTTCTGAAAATTATTTTTTTAGGGTCAGGAACAAACGGGGCTTTTTGGTGTGAGGTTTCTGAGCGAGTATGCGGCCTTATAAAATCCATGGTGATGAATGATAATTAGGGGGTGCTGAGTCACCAAGATGATGCGAATGGAATTAGAACATACTTTGCTCAACTACATGAAGAGTGATCAATTTGGTGTATCTCCTTCAATACGTTCCTCAGGAATGACGCCAAATGATGTTGTCGCTAAATCTTGCACCAACAACACAAGTGCAACGAGGGGCATGAAAAGATCCCAGAGATAGCCTAGGATTGCTTACAAGACCAGTGCTTGGGTACATCTAAATCGATGTGCCTCAAATTATTCTCAAGCAGGAAGAGACATCACCTATATTCTATATATATCTATCTATCTATATATATATATATATATATATATTATATATATATATATATATTCATAGAGTTGGTTCTTTCATCCAAATATACAGGTTGTATGTTTCAGCATTTTACACACACATAGTTTCAATAAATATAACAGAAATAGTGGAGGCCAAGCACTTAAAATATTTGCAGTTTCAATTAGTTTTATAAGATAAATGAGAGAAGGCAAAGCAAAAGGACAACTCGGGATATAGAGCTCAAAGCACCAAGAATTATATATATATAACATAGAACCTAAAACCATGAGATTTAATATAACTACTGAGTTAGAGGATGATGTAATGGACAAAAAAGAAGTGGAGTGATATGCTTCACACAATACATCTTGAAAATATGATTTCAACCCCTCACACAGGCATATGCATTAACACTTTAACGCAAATGAATCTGTAGACAAGTCCGAAATATCAGAGCATATATTATTGCATGAATTCAAAAGAGGAAAACATACAAGGTGAATGAAATAGGGAAATAACACACTGTAAAACTTCAGAGGAGGAATCACCACCAATCCTATAATATTATGCAAGATCTATGTTACTAAGTGATACAGTTTACAAAAATCACAGACTTCATTTTCAGATTTCGGAACCTTTTTTCAGTACTGCAACCCCCTATTTATAAGAAGAGGGGGTGCTTTCAATGATGGTTTCATACATAAAATCCTGGGTCGAGTTTTCAGTTGTCAATTCAACTCTCTCTATCTCTCTCGACCAAGGGAGGTCTTATATCCAAAAAACATTAAGAACAATAATAATGGCTTCACATAGGAAGGCACATCACAAAATCGCGGAAAAGGTGCGACATTAATGGAAAATCCTCAACGCCCCCTCCTTGTAATCACTTTTGTTTCATGGCTGCATTTAGTTCACAACATATGCTCCTATGCTGCTCAACTAACTCTCTTCATTATGTAATAGAAACCCTCGGCGCCGACCTTGAGAACGGGTTATGAAGAGCCATTTCTAGGGGGTGCCCATACTTGGTTTTGAATTCTTCCTCTCCTGATTCACTGCTATAGCTGCCTTCGAGACCGACTATCTCATTTCCACTATAAAAACCTTCTTAGCGGGATTGGTGTCTTGATCTGGCCTGGGGGTGAGTTATTAGTTTAGTGATGGAAGTCTTAAGGGGCACAGGCATTTACATATTCAAGCAAGAAAAAGGGCACAAGTGGTTTACCTCTGGAACAGGCAAAAGAGTGCCTTTGGGTTCCCCCCTTAGCTCCGCTTTATTACGACCCCTTTTGTAGTGCTCCCCATATGACTGGGGGCTGGAACCAAAGGCTTTGTGCTTCGGTGCTAAGGCTCTAAATAGCTGCATAGGGGGTATTTATATTTATATTGCAGAAGCCCCTCATCAGCTAATTTCCTAGACCCAAACTCTTTCTAAATCACAACTCATAACTTATCACATCTGGGGGAGGATTCCCACATATCGCAATCGCATTGTGCTAGTGTCTTAAGCTTTTTCTTTCTCATTAGCGTGGGCTAATAGCCTGGACATGAGATCCTTATAGACCATGACGTAATACTTTATCACATCCGGGAGTTTCCTGCATCTCATAGTTACTGGATCCATCGCCTTTAGCTTTTCCCCTTAACTATCGTGATCGTCGATCTGTGAGGTGACATCATCATTTCCACATGTCACCCTGTGATTGGTGACATGTGGCACCCGGAAATGGGCCCATGTCACCCTAAAAACACTGAAACTAGGTAACACGTGTCCTTTGCCACACCATCAACCATACTGCCATGTCACTACTGACGTCATCCACCACATCAGTTCTAAGGACCGTTTAGAAGCCATCACGTGGCCTCCTGGAGGAGAGAGAAAGAAATCATTCAAGCCATGTTTTTCCATGCTTTCCTTTGTACTTCAGAAATCATCTATCCCCGATGATTTTGGTCCATATCGCAATATTGACGATTTCTTATAGTTTCAAACATGTGACCCCACTAATCCTTGATCGTCAATAAGAGTTGTGCCCAGACCCAGAACTTTAATACTTTATCACAATATCGGCCCCCACAAAGTTTTGGAGTGTCATAACTGATGGCCTACTGGATCTGTAGGATGCGATATGTGATATTGGCGTTTGGGACTTGCTGTGATGTAGGATGTGGGCTTGTGCCGCGTGGAGGAGAGAGAAGGGGGCGACCCGCTCCTATTTTTTTAACCATTTTCTTTATTAAGTAATTTCTCGCCCCCCCACCCCCCAACGATATTTCATTGTATCATAATCGGCCCCCTAGCGCAATCTTTAGGACTTAAATCCCACTGATACCGATAAACGTGGTGCCCTAACCCGCGATGCTAATAGATGATATCAGCGATTGGCAGATTGCATTTTCTACAATCACCGATATTCTTTTCCTCCTAGTCCCACCGATGTTGATATGCCATGTGTTCTGCCTCCTAAGTCTTGATCGCAATTGTCCTGCAAAACTTAGCCATTTTTGGGTTTTATGAGCCTTTCTAAAGTGATTCTTCAACTGGGTCTAACTTATGATCTGGGAACCCTTTTTTGGACTTCTATATACCACCGAAAATATTTTTCCAAGCATTATGCAATGGAGAGGATATTATCAAGCTCTGATAACTTTTGTGGCTCATAAAATGGCTTCAACTTCCCTATTACCATACATCCTAGACCACTGATCATTTGCAAAGCAGTGAGTGAGAAGTAAATCACAACAATAACAACCGCCACATCCGTTGTGGACTACTTTGTTGGATGGTGTTTGGTCAATTTAGTGTGTCCTAAATTGCTATATAAATTGTCAATCTAGGAGTCATAAACTGCTGAAGTGAAGTACACTATATATGCAAGATAACTGATTTCTTACTTCTTTGTCATTTTTTATTTTTTTGGTTTGTTTTTGGGTTTATCTTCTTGTTGATTCCCTAATGTGAGATGGCAATTCTAAAAATCAAGTATGGATATAAGTGTTCAAGGTAATTGTGACCTTTAAAATAATTTCCAAACTTCAAAGCTTTCAAAAAGGTTTTCAAACTTGCAATGATGAAATCAATTGCTAAGAGAAAATAAAGATGTACCTAAATTCTAATTAAACCAAACAGTGAACTAGTGACTATGAAACCTAGTATCCTTGCTGTTGTATAAAAAGAAAATTGAACTCAAAGAAATTCAAAAACTGTAAGCAAAGTAACTAAATGATATTATATCAACTCACATTCTAACCCCTCACCATTCGACTCGCTCTGGCTATAGGAGGTAACTAAAAATGACATGAGTAATCTAATCACTAACTTGCAAAAACAAATAAACTAATATCAAACTATACATCACACTTCAATCCCTCACCATTCGACTCGCTCTGGCTATAGGAGGTAACTGAAAATGACATGAATAGCCTAATATCTATCTTGCAGAAAAGTAAATGAACAAAACAAAACTGAAAGAAATAAATAGTGCTGGAATTAGAACTAAGAAAACAAATCAACAGAAGGACAAGATAATTCCATCATGTCATTAGTCATCAAAAAGCTATGTGCACTTGCCTAGGCTATCTATTAGAACCTGAAATAAAAACACTGATCAGTTGACAGTCATTAGAAAGCATAAAAGAAACTATGGACAGCAATCAACATGAATACCATAAGCAGTGTGATATATACAAGCAAACGATTATGGCATCAAGAATGTAAATGAAGAAAACATGAAACTATACAATAACTATAGAACCTTGGTGTACAGGGGCCCTCTGCAACCTCGACCAATCAGAAATCAATCACGGATTGAACTTAAAAGCAGTATCTTCTCATATATTGAAATGCAGTCATAACATAAGGATTAAGTTACGGCACAGTGGCTCGTAGAACAGTCAAAATTACATACCAAAAAACTAGTTTTTATGCATACGAGGATGCTTTATTTATAATAGGAAATGACATAACTAATTCCTAAGATCTGCGCTGGTACACAGACACGTAAATGACCATGTCCGAAAATCTAGCAGTATGGTAGCCATGACAATTAAATCCAAGGAGGGTGGTTGCTAGATTTGGTTCACGGAGAAGTCCACAGGTGTAAGCATGCCTCCTGGGATTTGGGAACTTGCCATGCAATTCTTCTCGTGATGAAAAACAGAGTCCTGCCATTGCAAAACTCTTAGTGTTGACCACCGCTTGACTGGCTTTGACCACGGTCTTCTGTGAGTGATTCGGCTGAACCAAGGGGAGACGTTCCATGTCCACATCATTTGAAACTTGCCCATGTGGCCAAATTCTCCAGTAGACACCTGTAACATAGACTTCAACAAAAAGGTTGAGGAAAGTTGAGCTGGCTACGGAAAGTGACAAGATTCCGCAGCTGACTGAGCAAAAATCTAAATCAAACAGCAGTCACAAGACATATTTAGAAAACCATTGTATATACTCTTTTTAAACTAACATGCAATGATTTGATAGCTTGGAGGTTCAGGTAACTAGAAAAAAAGGCTAAAAAAGTGTATAGGGAAGATGCAAGTTTGGGACTCAACATACCCCCACTGTGAAGGTGTTGCATGTCCTCATGCAACCAAAATTTTAGTCATCCCCCTTTAATCTATGTATTCTGAAGCCTCTGCTAATACATCTAGTCCTCTTCTCTTCTTTCTTGGTGCTACCACCATCCTGGGTTTCCTTATCAAACATTTGAATTTGAGATCGATTAATTCCCTACTCAACTTTCTGTACTTTTTCTTTAATTTCTTGTTCTTTTTCTGCCATAGTCCCAAATGTAGCATAGTATTATCATGAACGATTTTGTCCACTTTGCTTTGCTCCTTTAATGCTTCATTTTCTTGTTTAATATGCCTGTTTAAAACCTCCAGTTCAAACACTTCTTGTTTCAAGGATTGGACTTGTGCATCTTGTGTTATGTGAGGCAAATTGAATGATGTGCTTGGGCCTGCAGCTGTCTTCTCTAAGGATTTGAGGTAATCATACAGCTCTTGCTATCTTGGATCTATTTCGGGTGTTTTCCTTGGGTTGGCTTCAAAGTCTTGTTGAGGAGGAGGATTGTCTTCTAACTCTAGCCGAGAAGGACTTACATCAACATCTGGAGGACTGGTTCCAATATTTGGCAGAGGATGAGGTGGAATACGAGCAGCTGGAGGTTTTTTGGGTGTTTCCCCACCCAAGTCGATGAAGTGGGGTCCTTTTACTTGTGTTTTCCTCCACTTTCCTCTAAGCCTGTTGCTTCTTCTTAGATATTGTGGGCTAGCACTCTCTTCTTCCATGCTTTGTTTTCCTTTTTCTTTCTTCTTAGCTGTGGCAGCTTGCTTTCAAAGATGCACTAGTCTCTCAGATAACACTTGATAGTCTTCCTCTACAGATGGCTCTGGTGATTGGTAAACATCTTCTATGTTCCTTTTTCCCTTCAATTTTCTCTGTTTTCTGTCCTTAGTTCTTTCCTCCTCTTTTTGACCAACTTCTTTAGTTTTGCCAATAGGAGAGTCTTGGATTATGGCACTTTTTCCTTTTCTCCTACTCCTTCTTGATGCCTTTGGTGTACTGCTTTCAAGTGCCTTAGATGGCTCTTGAAAGTAGTTTCTTACTAGAAACCGGTCGTTCTCGACAGCCTCCATGGCCAAGCACAGGTATTATGTAATATTTGGAGATGATTTGTCACGTAAGTGTTGGATTTTCTTCATGTAGAAGAAAGCTCGGATGTTCTCTAAATTTTGTGAATTTAAAGCACTTGTTGAGAAAGACACTGGTAGGAAAGTGAAGGCTCTCATGAGAAATAACGATGGAGAATATGTGTCGAATGAATTCATGAAGCTTATGTGCATTAGAAGGAATTCGACAGGAGTTAATAGCACCCCATAACCCACAACAAAATGGGGTGGTTGAAGGGAATAACAGAAGTATTTTGGGAGTTGAACAAGCAACGTTACATGATCAGGACCTATTGTTGCACTTATGGGTTGAAGCATGCAACACAAATGTATACGTGAAAAACAGGAATCCTCATTGGATTCTCAGCATGAGTACACCAAAATAAGATTTTTCAAGTAAGAAACCAGATGTTGCACATTTCAAGATATTTCGTTCATCAATATATTGTCATGCTACAAAGGATGTAAGGAAAAAGCTATAGCCAGCAGTTGATTTGAGCATATTTGTGGGGTACATTGATACACCTCAAAACTATCGGGTGTACCTGCCATCTCACAAGATGACAGTGGTTTGAAGAGATATGAAGTTCAATGAAGAGAAGGCCATGAGATGTTCCCTTGAGAAAGAGCTTCATTTACATGCAAATGAGGATCTTTTAGCTTCAAAAGAAGAACTTTAGGATGATGTGGAGTAGCCACATGCGGAGGAGCAAAGAGTGGAAGATCCTACTCATGCATAGACTTCTAGAGATGGAAGGAAGCCACCAGAGAAGTTGACAGATTGATACATTATGCTAGAGAGATTGTGGGAGCACCCACATCACAACGTAGGCAAGCGAGGTCACTAGATCAGTACACTTGCTACATGGCTTTGATGAGCGAGAGTGTAGAGATTGAGCCATACTCATTTGAGGAAGCAGTGTAGCAACCAATATCGGTTGATACCATGGTAGAGGAGTATGACTCCATTATCTGAAAAATGTTTGGGAATTTGTCCCAAGACCAGCAGAAAAGTTAGTGGTGAGTTCCAGGTGGATTTACAAGGTAAATCAAGCAGCAGATGGGAGTGTGGAGAAACACAAGCCTATTTCTGTGGCCAGAGGGTTCTCTCAGGTGAAGGGAATTGATTACGAGGAGACCTTTGCTCCAGTAGCAAGGTACTCTTCAATTAGATCTATTCTAGTACTTTCAGTGTAGATGGGATGGAATATACATCAGATGGATGTGAAGACATCATTTCTAAAAATAGTGATTGAGGAAGAGGTGTACATTGAGCAACTGGATGTACTTGAAACCTTCATCATAAAATCGCATGTGTGCAGACTCAAACGAGTGTTGTATGGATTGAAACAAGCACCACGTTCTTGGTACATCAGGTTTGACATCTATTTCACCATGTTGGGCTTCACCAAAAGTGAAGCAGATGCAAAGCTTTACCATATTTTGGTTGAAGGTGAATTGTTGATCATAGTATTTTGTCAATGATTTAATTCTAACAGGTAATAAGAAGTTGGTAAAATATCGTAAAGAGGTCTTGCAAGAGAATTCAAGATGAAGGCCATGTGGCTCATGCATTATTTCTAGTATGGAAGTATGGAAAGGAGATGAGGAACTGTTTGTCTTTCATGGAAAGTATACCAATGAGATATTGAAGAAGTTTCACATGGAGAGAAGAAAACCCATGGAGAATCCTCTAGCAGGGAATTGGAGTAAGAGACTCCTCTAGCAGGGATACCATCCAACAGGAAGAGCACATCAAGGGGAATCTTCAGTATTGAGTCAGCAATAGTTTCTTGGTACATCGGGAAGAGGAGTAAATGGTTTTTAGTCAAGCATCTTGTGAGGCTATCTAGATAAGGAAGATCCTTGTTAGGTTATTTTTCCAGCAAATGGATACTACAGTGCTATGACAATCAGAGTTGTGTCAAAATCTCTAAGAATCTAGTTTTTCATGATTATTCCAAGCATATTAACATCCAGTATCACCATCTACGAGATTTTGTGCAGAGGATAATCATGTTACTGGAGTACATTCCTAGAGAGGAATGAGATGCAGACATTTTAACTAAGGCACTGTCAAGAGATAAATTCAATTTCCATAGAGGCATGAATGGGGCATCTGATAATCCCTTTACTGTTCAGAGGGAGTGTTGAAAATGCAGCAAGAAAATTCTAATTTAATTTTTTCCTTGAATTAAATTAGGTATAAAATTGTAATTCCACATCAAAATACAAGGTGTACGAGTTAACTAAGTTAAATTGAATTAGTTGGCTCAATTAATTCGATTTGAGGGTCTACATCAATCATGTATAGTGTCTCCTACTTTATAGGAGACCTAGTTAAGTTTATTTTGAGTTGTAATTAATTAATTCAAATTAACTGGGTTAGTGTTAGTTAAACTAGTTCCAACTGATAGAGGAACTAGTAGGAGGACAGACAATGGGTGTTGCTTCACATGTTTAACCAGTTAATTGATGATTCACTCATAAATAACTATTTCATGTCATATGTGAGAGTTACCTAGTTAAGATTAGAGTTCAAGGACAGTGTACTATCATTTTTATAATTATCTGAATTGTACATGAAGTGTGTGCAGTTAGAGGAAGGCCTATGAGTATTGCACAATTCACATTGAGGAATTTCACGAATTACTAGGGATCTATTTCCTAAGGAAACAACACGAGGAAATAGGGACTTGGGCAAGCCAAAATTTGGTTAAGAATTGTCTTGGGCTTGTGTACAAAGTTGTGAGACATATAGGAATAGTGCAGAGGTTGCTTGAGCTTGAGAAAAGCATTGTAATCTTCTCATATTTTTTTACTAATGAAATATACAGATAGCATGGGTTTTTAGTTGTGGTTTTCCCCTGGAAATCATTGTGTAATGTGTTGATTGAATTCTTTCTCTTGTATGCTTCGTGATCTCACGATCGTTTAATTGTTTCAGCTGATGAGTATGGTAGATTCAAGTTTATTGTATTAGTAAATTACAATTAGAAGTTTGAATCTACAAGGAATTTCTACAACTCCATTGTCCAAATGATTGATAGCCTAAAGAGTATCATTGGCAACTCCACTAGACGAAAATGGATTCCTTAGAAGTTTGCAGATCTATAAGGTATGCTCCTATGAATCATTCACACATTCCTAGTTTTCCAAATCGTTTACCTCGTATAGATTGGAAAACATACCTTCTTAGATTCAAAGATAGAAATGGAGATGATGTTTCTCTTCATTGGTGAAATTTTATATGCATATATGTAGATGGTGGGTTAAATTTCATGAAGACTATTTGATGAAAATGTGCTTGGTCTCTTTAGAGGGAAATGCTAGATCTTGGAACAAAAAGTTACCACCTGGTAGCTTATATTCACTGAAAGATTTTCACATAGTTTTCTATGAGAATTTTAAATAATGTTATCCTCTTTGTTCATGGTTGAAAACTGTTGTGCACATTTTGAAAATTCCATTGAGCATCTAGTATTATGAAACCAGTTCACAAAAAGATAGAAAAGATAGATGAACGCCTTAGAGATAAGCCTCTTCGAGGGAGAAACCTCCTTTACATTACACAAATGAACAATTTTTGGATGATAGATATGACAGGACCTCCCTTCTATATAGGAGTCTAAGGGGTCATAATATAATCAGATCTGACATAACAATAATAAACAACGTAAACTTTGAAACGAGAACTGATACCGTTTCCCGTTTCATAGAGATAGCAAAAAATTGACCCAATTTTGAAAAGCAGCGATGCAGAACGCACATATTTTTTTAGAGCATAGTTTTTGGCACTTTAAATAACCAATATGATTACCCATTTCGTAGGGGTAGTAAAAACGTGACCCGGTTTTGAAAAGTGGTGATGCAGAATACACTTCTTTTTTTTGGAGCATATTGTTTACACATTAAATTTTATTATGTATCAAATATAAATATTTGTTTTTAAATGTTAGTGATTTTCATGCTAATTTGGAAACGTTTTGATGCTATTGATACTATTTATTTGTTTATCATTTTTTAGTTTTTTTTTATTTTTTTTAATTCTTAGCTTTTATAAGTTAATTTTGTTTTTTTTTACATTTTTATGATTGATTTTTTTATATTTGATTTTTTTTGTCTTTTTATATATTATGATTTTTTTTTTTGTTTTTTTTATGTTTTTTTAGTATATATTTTAATTTATTTTTGTTATTTTTTAACATTTTTTGTTTTGTGTTTTTCATTGTTTTAGTTTTTTATTTTTATTTTTTAATTTTATTATTTTTTCATTATTCTTTTGAAATTTTAATGTTTTCCGGGGTCATGATAAAATATTTTAAGCCATTATTTCAAAATGTTGAAATTTTACCCTTGAAAAAAAAAGTGTTATCCCAGCGTCAACACTCTTCATTTTGAGGATGTTTTTTGCACAAAATTTACCATTGAAAAAAAAAAAAAAATGTTATTTGAACATCAACACTTTTTGTTTTAAGGGTGTTTTTTGGACAATTTTTGCCCAAAAAATTGGTTTTCACCGCCATTTTTAAAACATGTTGAAAATTTACCCTAGAAAAGAAAAGGTGTTTTTCCAGCATCAACACTTTTCTTTTTTAGCACTTTTTTTTATGTTTTTACGGGGTTTTTTGGCCCGAGTTCCCGTTTTGAGTTTATAGTTCTCGTTTCAAAGTTTACATTGTTAATAATCTAAGGCCAAAATAATAATAATAATAACAATAATAATAGTGAGCTTCTATGGGGCACAATAATAACAATATGGGGACTACATGGGCACAACAATATAATAAAGGGGTTGTACTAATAACGATAAGGGGTTACACTAGTAGCCTAGGGACCTAACATGCCCCTCTCCTTCAAAAAGTGTTGTCCTCAATGCTTGAGTAGTTCTTGATGCTTCTGTATAAAATTCTTCTCCTACTATATGGAGTCTTCAGCGGGTAAGTTCTTCCACTTGATGAGATACTCTGAAAATGATTGATTTCCTAGCTGTCAGGTTCTTGTTTCTGTGAATGCTCCAGGTTCCAATATGATTTTTCCTTCCTCGTCAAGTTCTAGCAATATTGTTTGAACTGTGATCTTTTGCAACTTTTGAATGAGTAGCCACACTTCTTCATCCTTCTTCCATTCATCCATTGCTTCGTTTATCCAATCTGGTTGGATAATAGAAATAGCACGAAACAATGCTTCCACATCCTCATCCTTTCTCGAGAGTACATCTGCAACAACATTTTGCTTCCCTTTTTTGTAGATGATTTCAAAGTCATAACCCAACATATTTGTGACCCAATTTTTCTGTTCTTCTAAAGATAATCTTTGTTCTAAAAAGTATTTAAGATTATCATGATCCATTTTTACCTTGAAGTGTCTTCCCATTAGGTAGGGTCGCCATTTCTTAATGCATGTAGTATTGGTGACATTTCCTTCTCATAAATAGCTTTGTGTAAGTACTTTCCTTTGATTGGATGACTTGCGAAAGCAATGGGTCTTTCATCTTGCATTAAAACAGTACCAATTCCATTTCTTGAAGCATCACATTGCACAATAAGGGTTTTTGTGAAGTCCGGCGTAGCTAAGACCGGTGCTTGGCACATTGCCTCTTTAAGATGTTTGAAGGCCTTTGTTGCTTCTAGAGTCCATGAAAATGCATCTTTCTTCAATAATGGTGTTAGAGGTGTTGCTATTCTCCCATAATTCTTAACAAACTTGCAATAATACATTGTCAACCCGAGAAATCCTCGCAGATGGTTTATGGACATGGGGCTTTTCCATTCCTTAATGGCTTTAATTTTGCTAGGGTCTACCTTAACACCTTCATGAGATACAATATGAACCAGATATTCCACTTCTTGTACTCCAAAGAAACTTTTGGAGCTTTTTGCATATAATTGTTTCTCCTCCAATAGTTTGAGCACCATGTCAACATGTTCAACATGATCCTTCCAAGACTTGTTGTAGATTAGTATATCATCAAAAAATACTAACACAAATTTTTGAAGGAATGGTTTGAAAATGGAATTCATCAAACCTTGAAATGTAGAAGGTGCATTGGTAAGTCCAAAAGGCATGACCAAAAATTCATAATGACCCTCATGAGTTCGAAATTTTATTTTTGGAATGTCTTCAGTCTGCATTCTTAATTGATGATATCCTGATATCCTGAACGAAGATCCAACTTGGTGAAGTAAATTGATCCATGTAATTCATCCAATAATTCATCAATGACAGGAATGGGAAATTTATCTTTAATAGTGAGCTTGTTGACGCTCCCTAGAATCCGGACACATGCGCCATGATCCATCATTCTTGTGCACCAATACTACTGGAGCAAAGAAAGAACTTTGACTAGGTTGAATTATACCAGCCTCTAGCATTTCTACAACCATACATTTAATTTCACTCTTTTGGGCATAGGGATATATGTACGGCCTGAAGTTTGGAGGAACACTTCCTAGAATCAAATAAATAGTATGATCATGATCACGAATAGGTGGGAGGCCTTTGGGAGTCTCAAATACCTTGGAATGATTGTCCAAGGCTTTTTGGAGATCTGGAGAAATAGAGGATTTCGATGTGGGAACCTCTAGTGAACATAATTGTGCAATTACGCCTCATTTTTCCTTCTTTAGAAGCTTTGTCATACCGTTAGAGTTGATTATCTTTCCCGGTTTCCCTGCAATACCCCTTAATTAAACTTTTTTTCCTTCCGCACAAAATTCCATGAAAAGTTCTTGAAAATTAAAAGCTATTGTACCCAAGGATTGTAGCCATTAGACTCCTAGTACAACATCAGCACTACCCATTGGAATGGAAAGCATTGGGCTAATCAATACATATTCTCCCATGGATAGCTTGATATTATGGCACTTTCAAAAGCAATTTATGGTTCCTCCACTTGCAACCATCACTTGACACTCTGGTGCTCGATATAGGAAGCAATTCAATTCCTTGCCTATCTTTTAATGTTTAAAATTATGGGTACTTCCCGAATCAATCAACACTATTACCTTTTTCTTCTTGATATGTCCTTATATCTTGATAGTTTGAGGAGTGGTAATTCCAGCCAATGCATTACAAGATATGGTCGGATTCATTTCTTATTTATCTAGGGTTTTTTCCTGGAGTATATCCTCTTCTTTTGACATTTCTTGTTCCATTTCTTCCTCCTCTTCACAATCTATGTAGAATAATTTCTTCTAAGCACACTTATGACCTTTAGTGTATTTGCTATCACAACTGTACCAAAGCCCTTTTTCTCTTTTTTCTTCCAATTGTTGTGGTGTCAACCTTGTAGGTTGTGGAAGGCTGGGGGAAACAACACTTCCATCTTTATAGTTGTGAGTGGTAGGCTTCCTAGTTGCCATAATTTTACTTTCCATTTTTCTTTCTAACCTGAATACCTTCTCCAATGAATCAGGATCCCAAAGGCAAACCTCATGTTGGATATTATCCTTTAAATTCCCTATGAACACATCAATCCTATGCTCCTCTAGAATATCTTTTACCCTTATGTTCAATTTTTAGAAGTCCTCAATTTGCTCCATCATTGAACCCTTTTGTTTGAGATTTATTAATTGGCTAAAAAAGGCGTTGTTTTTTGTATCCTCGTAATGTGCTATCATTTCTTCTGTAAAAATTTCCCAAGTGACAATTTGTTTACGAGAGCAAAGCCATCGATACCATACAAACTGATTTGGTACCAAATATAAAGTTGCAATATGTACCTTTTGTGTGTTTTGCACATTATGGAGATCGAAAAATTGCTCCATCTATAGTATCCATTTTCCAGGATCCTTGCCATCAAACTTCCTCATATCCATTTTTGGAACGTGGTGAGTATTCAATCCAACATTAGAGTCTGAGAAATCATGATTAACATTTCTTTTTTCTCATCATGAGTTTCTTTTACCACCCTTTCACCATTAGTAACCCTCTCTTGTAGCAACTTATTCAAATTTATCTTCAATTCTTCCATCTTAGCATCTATGCCATTCATCCTAGCGTTCATGCCATTCATCTTAGCATCCACGCCATCCATCTTAGCTTCCACACCATCCATATTAACTTGCACACCATTCAAATTAGCTTCCACGCCGTTCTTCTTGGCTTCAGTTACCTTTTGTGAGAGTAAAATTTGTTGTACTTGGTCTTGTAATTTTAATATATCATGTCGCATTTCTTCCTCTTCTTCACGAGTCATGCTAGAGCTTTCAGGTTTCTTATTAGGTGTATCCATTTTATTTCTTCGGGGCATCAATTAATGCTAATAATTCTTCACTATTCCCTTTGAATTCCTTCAAACTAATTTTTCAAACCAATCTTATGCAAAATTTAAAAAAAAACTACACACCTTTTTTTCTTTTTTCTTTTTTTGCGAAGTCGGTTGTTGTATTAATATCTGAAAAGAAAAAAGAGGGATATTGGACTACTGAGATACATGAAATGTCATGGAATACCAGGATCAGAGGAGTTACAAAAATGAATTTTCTCCTTAATCCTGCCTTTTTTGGCTTTGAGAAAGTCTAAACGGGAATAGACTCTTACAAACTGAAACCACAAAAGCTGACATTTGCAAAACATATTTGATCTATAGTAATGTGTCTGATGTGCCACGCTGTGGGTTCCTCCAGGTTTTCATCCACGTCGATGTTCTTGGCGCTTGTGGAGCTTGGGGCAACAATGTTGCACTTGTTCATCGTATATTCTAAGATCCTATGTTGATCGTACGGGATCTTCTATTGAGCTCTTATTCCCTCCAGCTCTGCTTGCAGATCCGTACAGTGGAGGCCATCCGCGCTGTGGGCCATTATAGAGACTGGATAAAACCTTAGGAGCACGGAAATGAGGCGCTGTAGATGAGGCCAGACAGAGGAGGAAGCGGAAGACACTTTCAGGGATTCAAAGATCCAACGTGAATCAGAGGCGAAAGGAAAAAAAGACCTCAAGAAGGAATGCCCAGTTCGATAGAGCAGATGGACAGATAAAAGGAAGGGCGCTGAACAGAGGATGGAGTGGAAGATAAATATAGAAGGGCAGGGACGATGGGGGGCAGTCACGAAATTGAAGAGAGGAGAAGGGATAGGACGCGGGAAATCCAAGTGTCTATCCTGAGGAGTCAGATAGGCATGGTCGATAAGATAGAAATTGGCTAAATTACTGTTTGAATTCAAAGGAATGATAGAATCAATTCTGAGCCAGATCCCAATGTTGATCATGATCTTGTTGTAGGTTTGAAAAATCTGAAGACACTTCCACCTGTCTGAACTATAATATTTGTTGCAGGTTGAACTAATATGATTCATGGCAAAGGCTGATGAGTCTCCTCGGCATTGCATAGTAAACTGCCCCTTGACCTGTCACAAGCCTTGTTGGCATGTATGTCAACTTGCTTATTAAGCGAACGAAGGATATGATGAAATTGAAAATTATCCATTGTCTAATGCAAGAGTTGACAACACTGAATGACCTGTTGTAGGAGAACATTAGTTGATTCTTTATTTTGCGCCATTAAACTAATAACAACCGATGAATCTCCAAGGATTTTTGTTCTTATACCAAGCCTGTTGAGCTGGATTAGCCCTTGATATAGGGCCAACGCTTTTTCCCTGTTGTTAGAGATTTCCCCAAGTCCCCATTCATAGAAGAGGATACAATCCCCATTGGCATTGAAGATCAGTCCCCCTGCTCCAGCGATTCCTGGGTTTGATTTTGATGCTCCGTCGAAAAAAATATAGTGACTATTGCAGTTTTGTAACCATTTAGCAAACTCATCCTCTTTTAACCTGATTTTCCATCTGTGGGTTTCCTGGCTATGCTGGTCTCTAGCTACATTACCATTCTGAATGCTATTATTTTTATCCAGTATATAGCTGATAAAACTCCTTTCTTCAACATTGTACATTGTTACATCGATACTGTTTTGAGAATTGATAGAGATGGTTTCTAGAGCGAGACTCTTTGCCTTATTGCAAAGAGTCCTTGTAGTCGAGTCCTTGTCCTCAAAGATTTTACGGTTTCTAGCAAGCCAAATACTCCATAACATAGTGTAGCGGAGTGTATGCCAAACCCTCTTCACTAAATTGCTCTTCTTATGTTGCCAAGGGCAGTTCTTTTTCCAATAATGAATCACATCTCCTATGGAGTTCTGGGAACTCCAAGGGAATTTATCAATAGGGGATAAGTTTTTCCAACATTCCATAGCAAAGGGACAGTCAACAAAAAGGTGATGCATAGATTCTTCAGCAGCATAGCAGTTGGGGCAGCGAGAGGGACCATTGATACCCCTATTTTGTAGGTTTTCTGTTGTGACGATTTTTCCTGGTCCAAATAAAGAATTTAATTTTTGGAAGAGCCTCTGATTTCTAAACCATTTTCCAGTGGTTCCATATTGGCATAGGGAAACAACTGTAGCAGATGTGTTGGTGGGCTGCTTGGACAGTGTAATTTGATCCAGTTGGATCCCATCGAAACCCATCCATCTCATTCTTTTTGATGGGAGATTTGTTGTGGAGAAGAGATTGCAGAGTAGACAGGCTTGCTTTAAGGTCATTGGGGATAATAGGAAGGACCACCCACGCCAGAGATGAGAAAGAGGATCCCAGCAAGAGATTTGATCCAGATTATGGATACCAATGTTGTCAAAAAGAGTAAGAATAGGAATGGTTCCTTCGTGACTATTTATTGGTTGTTGTCCCAGTATTTTAACAACTCCAATATTGATGTTGGCTCCTCCCTTGGGAACTTTGGAGATATTCTGAGCCAAGAACGGAATAGCTTTTTTACATAAGCGCCAAATTTTTTATGAGTCTCTGTTAGGAATATCAAGTTCTAGCAACTGTTGTATGGGAAGTTCAAGTATTTAATTTCCAGTACTCTTTTCCACCAGGCAGAAGGACCATTTATTAGCCTCCAAGCAATTTTTCCTCCAAAGGCTAGGTTTAGAAATTTAGGGGATCTAATACCAAGACCTCCTCTATTCTGGGATTGAATGACCTGTTTCCAATTGACTAGATTGAATTTATTTTTGTCGTTTTTCCCTCCTTGCCAGAGGAATTGACGAATGATAACTTCCATAAGTTGGAGCTTGGTAGATCGAAAAGCGATATAGGGGAAGAGAACAAATACTTGATTTAAGAAGGATAAGGCAGCCTGCTAGATTGAGCCAAATCGATCCCCGTTGCTGCACTTTCCGCTTTACCTTGTCAATGATGATGTCCCAAGTTTCTACCTTCAAAGGTCCTAGACTTACTGGCATGCCCAAGTAAGAGAAATAAGTCCACTCCTGGTTGCAAGGGACTCCAAAGATATTTGCAATACTGTGAATACCCCGATTTGTTGCATTCCATCCATAAATACAACTTTTTAACTGGTTGACCAGACCGCTAGAATACCTCATAAATTTGTCTAATAGAGTCTTGAATCTCCTTGCTATAGTGGTGGAGGCTCCTCCAATTAGCAAAGTGTCATCGACAAACTGTGAGTGGTTGATATTCTTGACTCCATTCCCAAACTTGATTCCTGTGATGAGACCCACCCTTCGGTTGAAGTCCAAAGCTTGACTAAAGGATTCAGCCATTAGAATAAAGAGATAAGGAGAAAGAGGACAATCTTGTCTAAGACCACGAGAGGATTGGAAATCTTCACCCGGTCTACCATTAACCAGAGGGGAAATCCAGGGCCCATAGATGCAAGCAGTGATGAGGCTAAGAAAGGGTGACTCAAAACCCATCTTTTTTAAGACAGTTATAAGGAAGAAATGCCTAACTCTGTCAAAGGTGTTGGCAAGGTCGAGCTTGAGGATGAACCCTTTCTCCTTTCTAGAGAGGCTCGAATGAATGGCTTCTTGAACAAGAAGAATGGAGTCAGTTATATGTCTGTTGGCCAGGAACCCTCCTTGGTTTTCTGAAATAAGAGAGGGGAGGAGGGGTTTAAGGCGGGAGGCTAAGATCTTGGACAGGATGTTGTAGGAGGAATTGCAGAGGGAAATGGGTCGAAACTGAGAAAATGAAGTAGGCCGATTTTCTTTAGGAATGAGGGCAAGATAGGTGGCATTGGTATATCCTCCTATTTTACCCTTTCGCTGAATCCATCTAATCATTTTTGTCAAATCTTTTTTTATTGGTCCCTAGAATGCCCTATAAAAGCAAATGGGAAATCCATCAGGGCCAGGAGCCTTGTCAGGCTAGAGAGTCCAAATCATTCTTCTAATTTCCTCCTCATCGATTTCCTTATTCAGGTTGTCATTCATTTCCTTGGTGATTCCATTGGGCAAATATTGAAGAAAATCGGCGTAATCCTCTTCTCTTTTTGTTTCAGTTAGAAGTTCTCTATAATGTTTTGTGGTGGCCTTTCTAATGGCCTCTTGGGTGATTTGTTGATTTCCCTCAGCATCTAAAATAGAGCTTACGTTGTTCCTGATTTTTCGTGCCGTGGCCTGTTTCTAAAAAAAGGTTGTGTTCTTATCACCACCTTGCAGCCAGAGTTGCCTCGACTTTAATCGCCATTTTAATTCTTCTTCCCTATTTATATGACACAGCTGTGTAAAGAGAGTGATTTCTTGTTCCTTATTCTCCTGAGAGATCCCATGCTCTTCTATTGTTCTTTGGATGTTGTCTAAGTCATTCTTGATTTTCTTTTTGGTCCCCTCAGGCTCCTTGTAACTAGATTTTTCCCATTCTTTGATAGCCTTCTTGGTTCTTCTTTGTTTGGTTTCCCATATGAAACCAGGAGAGCCTTCAACGTGCTGATTCCAAGTTTCCTGAACAATTTCTTTGACAGCTGAAACACTATTCCAGAGGGGATTGTATTTGAACGGGATGGGCCCATGGGTGCAGTGGATTTTCATAGTGAGGTTTATAGGATAATGATCAGAGGTTGAAGAGGAAAGGATGCTAGCATACCCCACAAAGAAAGTAGAAAGAAACAAAACATTAATTAAAAACATGTCGAGCCTTTACATTAGTTACCAATGCCCAGCCTGCGATTGCTCCAAGTATACCTACAGTTTTTTGGAACAACATCCACAAGTTCATGATCTTGCATGATATTTTCCAAACGAATTCTGAAGGGATTAGGTGAGAAGCTACCTCCCCGTTTTTCGTTGGCATGTAAAATAAGATTAAAATCACCTACCACAATAATATTAGAGTTTATTTCACCATCGATACTAGCCTTAAGATCATCCCAACAACATTCCTTTTCTCAGTAGTGGTTGGGGGCATAAACATTATAAATGATTGCAGTTTGGCTGTCTATTCTATTTTCCAGAGCAGGTCTGATCCAATGCTGATGAAAGTTTTCTAATGTGCAATTCCACTTACTATGATCCCAGAGAGTGGTTATTCCTCCGGATGCTCCTCTTGATTCGTTGATATTGCCTTTATACTGCTTCTTCTGATCTATTATTCCTCTCATTTCTTGTTGATCTTGCTTTGTCTCCTGAATCAATAAAATTTCTGGTTTTTCACTGTGTATAAGTTCTCTGAGGGCTAAAAATTTGGAGGGGTGCCCTAAACCCCTGTTGTTCCAAGACAGAATTTTCATCATTGGGTATTGGGCGTACAGAGAGGTGCTCGCCCCCCTTGATCTTTGTTATTTGTCTCTTTCTCATGTTGCCCCAGGATGTAAGATTCTATATGGGTTTGTGTGCCCATGGCTATGTCTTTCTGAGCATTCTTGTCTCTATGCTACTTGTCCGATTTTCTACCAGGTCCAGGCTTCTAGTAAGAGTCGCTAGAAGTTCCATGGTCTTTGGAGGAGCTTCTAGTAAGCCTAATCAGAGGAGGGTCTAGAGTGACCTAAGGTGGGATGACCAAGGGGGGAGAAGGTTCAGAAGCTTCGGAAAGAATCAGGGGGGGGAGAGTGATCCACAGATGGAGGTTCAAGGGGGGATAAGACTAGAAAAGGGTTAGATGAAGAGGGGAGGGGTGGATCAAGAGGGGGGGGATGAAGAGGGACGAGATGCATTGGGAGCAGGAGGACCAGATTCAAGGGAGGCTTTGGGCGAAGAGGCAGTCTTCTTCTTTTTGACAATTTCCCATTGGTCTTCTTGAACGTCGTTCTCTGCATCAACAAGTTTAGAGCATCGATTGGAAAAGTGGCCATATTCATGACAAACCTTACATTTAAATGGTATCAGCTCGTAGTCCAGTTGTTGGATATCGTTCCACTCGTCCACTTTCAGTTTTATAGCTTCAGGAAGTCCTTTGCCAAGATCTACTTCAACACAAATCCTCGCACAAGCCTGCATGTTTTCTTTCGGTTCACTGCGATCAATATATTTTCCGACTACATTCCCAATGGCACGCACTGATTCATCTCCCTAGCAGTGGAGAGGGAGATGGGGGAGACGGACCCAAACCGGAACAGCACTGGCGACATCCAGTTCAGGGTCAAAGTCTGGGGTCCATTTGTTGAGATACAGGCCCTTGGATACCATGAAATATGGCCTTTTTCTAAAAATTAAATCCTTATCCTCTTTGGATTCAAAGTGGAATGTGAAATACCCTTTCCCACAAAACCTGATGGCGATTTTCCCTTGAATTTTGTCCAACCAATTTCTTTCTACCCATCTTTGAACGGTGTTTGGACAAGGCCAGAGGCCTGTAAATTGACCTGTCAGACATTTTTCTGCAAGAGACAAAGCGGCCATGCGGGGCAAGACTGGAGGTAAATGAACTTCTTGAATCCCATCCAGCTTCTTAACAAATTTAGAGAGAGCTGGCCAAGGGCGTTGCGGTGGAAGAGATTTCACCAGATCTGAAAAGGCTCGTTGTGGATCAACCCCCTCCGATGGAGGCTCCAAAGAGGCCATGGCAGGAGGCCGAGGCCCAGGCGGCCACAAAGCAGGAACAGCGTGCGCAGCAGCGGGGTTCTCAAAGAGCGCGCGATTCACCTTCCTTAACTACACACCTTTTTTTCAATTTGTAAGAGCTCGATATTTAATCTATTGTATCTCTGTAATTACGGATCTCGAATATCTGAAATCACGTCCTACAGTAGCCCCTTGAGTCCTCTTTCTAACCCCGCAAGTCTAATCAAGATTGGCTTCTCCAAGGAAGAGTTATGCCAAATCTCCCAAGTTGACCTGATTATAGACTAGTTTAGTAGAGAGATCTTGTACGAAGTGCCATGTGTCACTATTTCTACCTTAGTACTTGAAATTGATGTACAGAAAACTACAGGTTGTCCTCTTTCTGAAACTTCTTACGCAATTTCAATCTGATGCTCAAAACAAAATTTATGACGATTTTCCCCAGGTCACCTGTTTGGAATGTAATTCGAGAGTCTACAAAAACCCTAACTTCCTCAGATCATATCCGCGAAAATATAGTGAGACAAGCTCTGAAATTCGGACCCGAAGTTCAGAACGATTCTGGCTCAAATGGGTTTTCTTTTAGCTTCTGAAATGTCGCAAGAAAAACTTATATCGAAAATGCCATGATAATCTGTTTGGAGCAGCAAAACCCTAGAATCCAAAGCTCTGATACCAAATGTTATGAAACCAGTGCACAAAAAGATAGAAAAGATAGATGAACCCCTTAGAAATAACTCTCTTAGAGCGGGAAACCTCCTTTACATTACACAAATGAACAATTCTTGGATGATACAAATGACAAGACCTCCCTTTTATATATAGGAGTCTAAGGGGTCATAATATAATCAAAGTCGACATAACAATAATAATCTAAGGGCACAATAATCATAATAGTGGGCTTCTATGGGACACAATAATAACAATATGGGGACTACATGGGCACAACAATATAATAAGGGGATTGTACTAATAACAATAAGGGGTTACAATATTAGTAAATTACAGTTAGCAGTTTGAATCTTCTACAACTCCATTGTCCAAAGGATTGGTAGCCTAAAGAGTATCATTGGCGACTCCACTAGCCGAAAATGGATTCCTTAGAAGCTTGCAGATCTATGAGGTATGCTCCTATGAATCGTTCACACATTCCTAGTTTTCCAAATCGTTTACCTCGTATAGATTGGAAAACATGCTTAGATTCAAAGATAGAAATGGAGATGATGTTAATTTTCATTTGGTGAAATTTCATATGCATATATGTAGACGGGGGGTTGAATTTCTTGAAGACTATTTGATGAAAATGTTCATGGTCTCTTTAGAGGGAAATGCTAGATCTTGGTACAAAAAGTTACCACCTGGTAGCTTATATTCACTGAAAGATTATCACACAGTTTTCTATGAGAATTTTAAAGAATGTTATCCTCTTTGTTGATGGTTGAAAATTGTTGTGCACATTTTGAAAATTTTAATGAGCATCTGGAAAGTGTTTATGGTGGCGACAAGTTTATGGATGAAGAAATTCTTGAAGCTTTGTATGAAAACACTTTTTAGTATCATGAACATGAATTAGAGGCTAGTCGTCATACTTCGGAAAATTTTCAGCAAACAATAGCTTCTCCCTTCGTTGAAAATGAAGCAGATCAACATCCTAATGTAGACATTTATGATTCATCCGCCGAGTTCAATAATAATTTACAGCAGGTTTGTTTTGTTGAACTTGGTGAACATATTCATCAATTTTCAAACAACCAAGAAAGGGATGAAGATAGTCAATCATTTTGTTCTTCATACCATTCATTTTCTCTGTTTGTATCTCCTGAAGAAACATATGAAAATCAAATCCCTGAAATTGTATGCATCGAAACTCTAGGCAGTGAACTAATTCATGTTGGTAACTTCCCACATTTGCAAAAAGACCATATGGAAGGAGTTGTTTTCATTCATTCTTTTGAAATTCAAAATTTTAATGATGAGAATGATGAATAGTGTATTGCTATGTTTGAGAATGATTTTGAAAATGAGGGTATAAAACAGGGACAACCAACAGTTAGGAATGAAGTTTTATTTTCTCCTTTTGCTAATCAACAAGAGGTTTTTCTTCATGTTTTCAAAGATCCTTTGTCCAACCTATTGGAATCATTGGTGCATGTTGGGTTTGTCTTGTTCACCATTAACGGGATTGGATTAAGTTTGGACTTTAAGTTTCCACTTTCTAATTTTTTCTTTGTGCTCAAGTAAAGCATGAGAAAAATTCGAGTGAGTAACCATCTCATTTCATGGTTACACTGGAAATGTGTACCAATTGATTGAGCATTTTTTCAACAATTTATAGTAGGAAGTTATGTGATGAATAAGCTTGTAGTTGAGCATCCTTTCAGCGTTTCATTCAGTTTGGTTAGTTGCATTATTTTCAGTTTCAGTTTTAGTTGTGCAGTGAAAAATTTTCAGTTTGAGTGTGGTTTAGTTGTAGAATAGGGTGGATGCTCACAGGTCAGTTTTCAAGTTGTAGGATTTGTGGTTTTGGAATTTGGAACTCAGTGGACTAGGCACCTCGTCTATAAGGGTTCTTTTTTTCCTCTCATGGTGACAGCGTCCCCGTTGGAGCCAGTGGTTATCACAGTTTAGTTTCAAGGTAAAGACTTCAAGGGTAATGGCTTGGAGCAGTCTAAAATCTTCTACTGAAAATTCATGTGTTGACAGATAATTTGCCAGCGCTAGTTCAAAAAAGTTAATACGATGGCGCTAACAAATCAAATGGCAACACTTTGTTTTACTTTTTATTTCCTGTAAAAAATAGTAACTTTGGGTGTGGTTTCTGAACAACTCGAAATGAACTTTTGAAAACCAAAAGGGGTTTTTGTTGGGAATGGACCCATTAATAAAAACCACTCTTATTTTTTACATAGCTACCGCAATTTGAGAGATTCGAATGGATCTTTGAAGCTTATTTTTCAGGAATTCGCCGGAATTAATTTTTTCTATGTTTAGAAAAAACCCTAATCAACTTTTAGTTGGAGATCCACCTTATCAATTCGAATTGGGGATCAAATATTATCTCCTTGATTTTATTTTATTTTAGTAAGCTAAAGATAGATGAAGAGGTTTGAGATCCATTATTTTTTTATCTTGAACAATTTGTAAATATTCTATAAAGTAGATCATGAACGAGGACTAAGGGTCGAGAATTTATTGAAAAACAGAGCTTGTGTGCACTTTTCTGAGATTAATATATTTTCTATTAGCAATGTTATATGTGCAAATTTCCGTAAATTCATGTGTGAATGGTTTCATGTCTGTTTTTCCATTGTTTTTCTTTTCTCCCTAGCCAAAACTTTGACCATTAAATCTCCAGTGTTTGAATAAAGCTTTATGAATTAGAATTCTTACTAAATTCTCAAGTTCGTGTTATGCAAAGCATTTATGCGTTTTTCAACTTAAATATCATATGCAGAAATCATACAGCTTTGCTTTTTATATTTATTTTTTGCAGTCTCCTACAATACCATGATGATGATTTGTCTAAGAAACAGTAATCCATCTTTTTGTGTCAATGACTATGTAACGAACAAAATTCGTATGCTGAAAGGAATGCTCTGATACAAACGTAATGAACAAAGTTCGTATACGCAACAAATTAATCTTCAAAACAATTGGATAACGTAAACAACCATAGTAAGACAAGTAATTGTATATTGAATATTATATAAAATTGATGTGAGATAATTATGATGAGGGTGAAGGCCTGCTTATATACCCTAGGAAGGTACCTCTTCACGGTTATGTCCTTAGGACATACCTCTTCATTACATGCTAGTTAATTAATCATTAATTATTATTTACATTTTTACATTATTTTACTATAAATTATATTCATAGCATTGTCTTCCTCTTCAAAAAGTTGTCCTCAAAACTTAATGATGAAAAGGTTTGATGTTTTTTTTCAATGTCTTCTCATTTTATAACTATCATCTTCGTTGATACAAGACGATATGTTCCTCCGAGTTATAAACAAAATTATCGGACTGAAAATGGATCTCACCAACCTAGATTAATCTTCTATGGAATACTCTGATCACTGAAAATTTGTAATGAATGTTATCATAGGACTGAATTCTACAAACTTCGGTATCCTTTGGAACATAAATCTGTGAATAGTTCAAATATGTAGACTGACTTAGTTGTCTGCTCTTATGATTCAGATGTCGATAAGGAGTCCTTTTGGTTGGACTTTCCCTTATCAAGTGTGTAGCAATTTTCTGGTTTACTTCAGGCACTGATGTTGTTGAATGGCTATTGAATCATCACTTAGAATTTCCATTGTTTGAACTGCGACATCCAAATATGTTTTAACTTCTATTGGTTTCTCATCTTTTTGAGTTGTGATATTGACTAGATCAATATTTGATCCTTTATCGTCAACTTGGACTGCTACAACTGGAGACTTCAAGAATTCCTCTTGAGTAAGTCGTTATATTTTGTCATTTAGTGACTAATTGTCACTTTTAAGCTTCTTTATTTGCATAAGAAGGTTTTCATTATGATTCCTTAGACGTGAAAGCTCTTCGCTTTTTGGATTGTTGATTTTAATCTTAGTATCATCTTCATCTTTTGAACTTCATCTTTATTTTAATAATGTTTGGCTAGGGTTCTTTAAACGTAAATTTTCCTCTTTTTGTTCTGATAAGCGCTTCTTGAGTTCCTTCTTTGTGGCCTTAGCTTTTTTGACTGGTTCGAGTAGTTTTTCATTATGATCTTTGAGGTGTGAAATTCTCGTCTTTACTAGAGATGGCTTCTTGTTCCTTTTGCTTTTTTGATATAGTTTTCTTTATTATCTTAAAACATCAATTTTGAAATATCCTTTAAATCTTTTGATAAGCGTGTTATCGATTTCAACTTCATGGTTATGTCCTAGAAGACGATTTTCTTTTTATAAAGAAACATCAAAATCTTTTTTTCTACATTTAGCATGAACGTACCCAATTCTTTTAACCAAAGTTGACCAAGAATTATGTTGATCTTTGGGTTAAACATAGTTGACACGGAACTAAAAGATGCACTCATAGTGAACAATTATACTTGTGAATCATTAATTTCATACTCTTTTTTGCCAAAAATATTTTTTCTTCTATGCTAGACGCTAGAATTAATAGTTGATTCGCAAAATTAACATCGATGTAATTTTTCTTGTCACTTGTGTTGATAGCAATATTCATCTCTTTCAATTGGGTATTCCCTTTTAGTGTAAATCCACAATCTGGAATTGGAAGACTTTTACAAGAAAATTTTCCCTCCTTTCTAAATTAAAATCCATTTTTTGTCATTAGTGGATTCCATTTTACTCTCAAATATTTAGAAGACTTTTACAAGAAAATTTTCCCTCCTTTCTAAATTAAAATCCATTTTTTGTCATTAATGGATTCCATTTTACTCTCAAATATTTAAAAACTCTTGAATCTATTTATTTTTAATAAATACCTATTTTATAACTTTCAAAACTTTATTCCTTCCAGTTTTTTTCGTTCACTAATTCTCTTTATTTTTATATATATATATATATATATATATATATATATATATATTATATATATATATATATATAATACTTATGAAAAATACTTTAATACTTTATTAAATATTTCTTTTGAGTGCCCTTTTATACTATTTATATAACTTCCTTTTTAGTTTGATATACTTATTATTTCTCCTTCACTTACGATTTCACACATGTATATCCAAACTATTTTTTTAAAACCGCTTATCATATACTTTCCCTAATGAAATTGATTTATAATTTTTTTTTCTTAATTTATCTTTCAAAATTGAATAGCCTATTTCCCTACACCTTTAATTGCTTTTCACTTAATCTAATATAAAAGTTGGTCTTTTTTATTAAATAAACTATACCGACTTTCAAAACTTTATTCCTTCCAATCTTTTTCATTCAATAATTCGAAAAATACTTTATTAAATATTTTTTTTTTAGTGCCCTTTTATACCATTTATATAACTTCCTTTTTAGTTTGATATAATTATTATTTCTCCTTGAGTTATGATTTCACACAAGTACATTAAAACTACTTTTTTTTAACCACTTATCCTATACTTTCTCCAGTGAAATTGATTTATAATTTTCTTTTAATTTACCTTTCAAAATTGAATAGCCTATTTCCCTACGCCTTTAATTGATTTTCAGTTAATCTAATATAAAAGTTGGTCTATTTTATTAAATAAACTATACTTTTACTCAGTGATTTGTGAAAGGCCGCGATTATTTGAAACAATGGCAGTGTATCCACACAATGAAATTGAGCCACGAGATGATGATAAGTCAGGGCAATCGGCAGTGATGGCTGATTCTATGAACAATAGTTGCAGTTTAGGAGTCAAGGACGGGGTCGACTGTGGTAGTACTGTGTTTCAATCAGTGACACGACACAATAGAAATGGTTCAAGGGATGGCAATCTACCACAATTGGACAATGGTGATAGCAGTTGTGGTGGCTCAGCGAGTTGTAGCTATAGTAAACGGTGGTTACAAAATGGGTGTGTCAGTTGGAATTGTTGCAAGTGGGGTTCGGGTTGTTTCAGCGACTATGTGGTTGTTGGCGTTGGAAGAGGAGCAACAATATTTATGTTTTTGTACAATGGGGCACGCGACTATCACATAATGGTGTTGCGATACTGCAACAACTCTGTACGAGACACAATAGTCATTATATATCAACGAAAGCCCGAAAGTCCGAAAGTCTGAAAGACTATTATAGGCAAGAACAAATATATATATATATATATATATATATAATATATATATATATAATATGACTTCTTTTTATTTATTTTTTTTTATATTTTATTCTTTTCTTTTATTTATTTTTTATTTTTTCTTAATATTTTTTTATCATTTTTAAATCTTTCTTTCTTTTTTAATATATGCTCCTTTATTTTCTTTAATTTGTTTTTTTACATATATCTTTTTTTTCTTTTTATTTTTAATTTTAATGGCCAAAAGCCTAGTGAAATGGAATAGCTCCAAATTTGGTGTAGTGAATGATTCAATTATGACCGCAACAAGATTGACGAAAAGTTGATAGCCAAAGCCGGGACTGGAGAATGTGGCTCTGATACCAATGTAACAAACAACATTCGTATACTCAAAGGAATGCACTGATACCAATGTAACAAACAAAACACTTGCAAGACATAAACATCCGTAGTAAAACAAGTAATTGTATATTGAATATTATATAAAATTGATGTGAGATAATTACAATGAAGGTGCAAATTTAGTTCCCTTCTCCCACAAAGAAAGGGTCCTCTTACACCAATTTGGTATCTGATTTATGGTTGACCTTAAAATTAAATGATGATGATGATATAATGATGACATAACAAGTTTTAAATGATGATGATGATATAATAAGTTTTAAATGATGATGATATAAAAATTACATGACTCCAACTTATACCTGGACATATGTCCATTATCAGTTATGATCTAGTGAAGATATATAGAGCACTACTTGTAAAAACAAGTCCAAGTCCATCACATTATGGTATAGAAACAACTTGACATGGATGTAAATGATCCAGATTAAAATCTTGGCATGCACAAGAGAAGGTTATGATCTTAGTGAAGATATACAGAGCACTACTTATAAAAATAAGTCCATCACATTATGGTATAGAAACAACTTGACATGGATGTAAATGATCCAGATTAAAATCTTGGCATGCACACCTCTTTGCATGACGTTGCTGGATATGACTTTTGATATTAGTGTAGCCACTGAACAATTATTGAGAATATTGAATGCACCGTTCTCCGAAGCAGTGTTACTGGGTTTACCATCCAGAAAGTGGATTCTCTTTGTAAAAAACAAAACCAAAAAAAAAGATGACGAGTATTAGGTGCACATATTATAGTACCTAAAAACAGCATTTGAAAAAAAAATGGACCAAATGTAAACATTGAATACATGCTTAAAATATTACGGTGAGTTGCACACCAACTATTATGAGAAATTCTAGATAATCCAAACACGTCCATATACAGTGACCCCTATCACAATGTCTCGAACATGAAAACGGTATACAGCCCTAAACAATTTACAATGATCCCTATCACAATGTTTCACTCGCTGACCATTGGCCCTTACAAATACTTGTACCCACTCACCACTAACAGGCCAATCTACTGTTTACTTAGAATTCACCCTTGTATACTCCATTAGGGTCCTAACAATATGGCATCTTTTGACGTTTCATTCATATTTTCCTTTTTGCCATGTTCTGGTTGGGTCGAGTCAGTTTAGCACTGGCTCAACGTCTCATTATTGGGATTGCTATCGTGTCTTATTATGCATCATAACATAATGTTGTTACCGCTTCTTATTATAGCTTGTGTTCCTCTCTTGATATCATTCTTATTTCAAGACGATATTGTCCTCCCCATCTGATGATGATATGCAGACAACCACCGCCCATCCCAATGGAAGCACATGAATAGGAATCTGATTAGTCCAGTCTCGACTAACTCCAATTTTGTGGCATTTTTCACAAATAAAAAACAATAGCACCGTTAGCTCTAACGAGTCAAAAATCTGATTTACGGTATAGACAGGTTGATTTAAACCATGTGCAACAAAAAACTCAATAAAACGATCGGCACCCAACTGAGTTTCCGACTATTACAATGGCTTTATTATGTAATCTTTAGACTTGCGGGTCATGAGTCTAGCAATGTATAGTGCAGCTGCCAAGAAGAATTTTATCTTAGGCATGGTTTTTTTCTGAGGTTGTGTTCTCTGCTAGAAGACCTTTACACCTATCAATTCATAGTTGAACTGTATGCCGTGCGAGAATGAGTATTGAAATCAGGATATGCGGAGCTGAAACTCAGCCTACTTTTTCTGCAATTGGAAATGCATGGAATAGGATAAGCTTTGCACAATTAGTATAAGATAGATAACATTGTCTAGCTCCATCTCAGCCTTGGAAAAATAACGAGGCATGACATTTTTAAATCCAGAAATTAGGAGCAGAAATAAATAAAGCTCCTTTTTTCTGTAAATAATCATAAACTAAAAAATATCCCTGAACAAAAACTCTGTATTTAAAAATACATGGGTTTCCAAGCAAACACTGACTAGCTATTAAAAGATAGAGAAGAATGTCTACCTCCATCTAGGCTTCCTGAAAAATTAAAAGCCATAATTTTTTTCTGTTCAGAAGCTGCAAGATTATGCTACACAAACACAGCCACAAGATTTTGCGAAGCTTGAGCAAGCAATTCCCGTTTAGCTACATGGTAATCTCTTTCCCAAAATTATTTTTTGTCAAAACAGCGACTCTCTTACATTTCAACACGAAAAACAAAAAAAAATATTAGGAATATTCTAATTAAATTAAGTTCTTTTGGGGTGGTGGGGGGGCGGGGGACTTTTCAATTTTCTGCAGCCGTTCGTTGTGCATTGCCCATCAGGGAAAGCAACTTGACAAAATCAGTTAAACTGACTCCTGACTGCTCACTTGATGATCCTAATCTGGATTGCATATCCGTTTGCTTCCTATTACCATACTCTGCGGCTGCGACCCTGGATGTTTTTCCAATAGAGAGTACATTTTCCATATCGGACTGCTTTAAGGGTCTTGGTATCTGACAAACAAAACAAAAAGTAAGATATAGTTTCATCAAAGCCAACACTAGTTAGCTAAATCATTACAGATATTTCACTATTCATATCCATAGCATGCACTGACCTCAGAGGTTAGCTGGCCACTCTTTTCCTGCGCCAGCAATTCTCTAATTGGAAAATAAGCTGCCTGCTTACATAGATCTGTTAAGTCAGAGCCACTATACCCTTCACATAAACTTGCAATGTGATCATAGTCAATACCATCCTCCACATTTTCACCCTTCAAAACCACTTCTAAAATTTTGGCTCTCTCTATACAGCTAGGCATCCCAACTTCAAATACCCTAGGAAGACGTCGTAGTATTGCTTCATCTAACTCTTCAGGCCTGTTGGTTGCTGCAAGAACAGTAACCCGAGCAGTTTCTGCACAAATCCAAACATCAAAAGACTTGTTCATGACATCAAAAATGCATAGAGGGATTGTTTCTATAATAATGTGACCCAAATTATATGTTTCAGCACAAGTCATTCATAGGAAAAAAAGTGCTAAAATCAAGGTCCAGGTAAACAACGTCTATCAACTTCACAATTAGAAAGAACAGACGCATCAAAAACGCAAATCACTACTGAAAACATGCGAGAAAAGTGATTATCCACACTTCACAACTGTGTCAGGGCCCATTGGTATTACTAAATACTATATCTCTGAGCAACCAAAAATATAAAATCAGTTACAAATATTTTTTAAAGAATGGAAAACTTTAAGAAATTATAAATAAATAAATAAAAAGTTAACTGCAACTAGATATTGCAGTAGGCTATGTTGCAGGGTCCAGCAATTTTTCATTGAAATTCAAAAGTTGGCAAAACTCCAACACATAAAAAAATTCAAACTGATTCGTCAACTTTGATAACCAAACTACAAACCAAATCAAATCATTATAGACAGACTTCAATTAACCGAATCATGTCAAATTTGAAACCCAAACTTCAAAGGAATTTTGAAATTCATTAGTTTTTTTAATTTAAAAAAAGGACAACCAAAAAAACAAAAAGAAGGCTTCTCTGAATCTCTGAGTCACGGAATACCATCATGTATCATATATGTTTAATGAGGGCATACCATCATATATCATATATGTTTAATGAGGGCATAAGTTTTTATCACGTCTCATTTATGTTTAATAAGGGCAAGGGAAAATTCAAAATCTTTTATGTGTGTGTGTGGGGTGGGGAGGGGGGTAGAACATGGCAGCAAATTTAAAAGTTGTTTTGCACTGAATTTTATACAAATTTCAGGGTCACTATATTCAAACATGAACACAAACCATGTGACATAGGCAGTAGATATCATGAGATCATACAAGACAAAATCCCAATGGGCACATTATCAGACTCTGCAAACAATGAGTACATTCATACAATATCAAGTTTACTACTATAGACTTGAGATCTATTGTCAATCCTGAAAAGAAGACCAATATGAGAAGAGAAAATGATGAAAGTGACCAATTTCTCATTGTTACATGGGGACACATCCCCTAGGGTGGGCTGTGGCGCTCTCCACATTTCCCACGCACCCGGGATGAGGGGACACCAAGGATAACATTTCCCCACATCCCCGTTTTGGGGAAAACTTCGGGAAATGCAAAGGGAAACATTTCCCCAATATGGGGGACGTGTTCCCCAAAAGGGGTGCTTCGAGGCATACCCCCTCAAAAATGGTTGGGTGTCCCCCAAATTTTTGCTTGAAAACAATAATTATAAGTAGGGAAGCCTAATATTCAACTCTAGGGCCTTACTAATACTATGTAATTAATAATAATGTTAAATTGCTATGTTGCCAAGAAACATGGGTTCGAGGATAGGAACGTCATTTTTTGAAACAAGGTGCGTGGGTTCTTCAAGAGTATATTATAATTTAGATATATAATATATATATGTAAGTTGGAAATGCAATTGGGAAATTTTACTGCAGGTGCCCAGAAACAGAGGAATATGCCAGAACCACCTATGCACGCATTTGTGTGGAAATGGACTTCAGCGCCGGATTCCCAGCGGAAATAAACCTAACAAGTAAAGACTATGTGTGGAATCAGAAGCTCGATTATGAAAGTGTCATCTTCCGATGTCGATCCTGCTTTGAGACAGGCCCTCTTGCCAAAAATTGCCCAAAAGCCTCCCAGAAAAATTCTGCTAGAAGAAACCACCACAAATCTACATGGTGGGAAGGAGCACAAAAAGAACACTACATTGTCATCAAAGAAGAATACTCAAGAGAAAACTTTGAATCACAAGAAAGCGGGCAAGAAAGAAACAACTCTCAAGACAAGCAGGGAGAAAGCCTCGCCCAACAACAAAAAAGTGAACTCAACAACCCCTCAAGCATCAACAGTTATAAGGATTCGAACACTGCACAAAATAAATCTTCATTTAAGAGCAAAACAGATCTCCTAGACCAAACTTCTTCTCCGACTATCTTCAAAAGGACGAACACAATAGATCGCGAAGCTAAGACACCAATGTCCCCAGAACTAGAAGAGATGAAAGAGATGCAAGATAAAGGACGTTGGCAGACTGTAGAGAAAAAAAAGAAAGCTACAGCATCAATCTCGCCAAGAAAGACGAGAAGCCAGACAATTAAAAACTAAGAAATTTATAGGTCCAATAGACCAATTTGGTCTCAGTGGACGGTAACCACTATCATCATCATCATCATCATCATAAATTATAATATATATGAATTTGTATATTTTTAACTTTAAACAAGAAAACTAAAATATTTATGATTTAAACTTCAACGATTTAAACATGCGCATCATTGAACAATGAACATTCAACATTCACATTGAAATTTCAAAATTTCTAATTGGATATCAAGTGCAAATTGGAGTTCACATATTAATAAAAATCATGATATATGTCCATTGTCATACTACATTCAAAATTTTAAAATACTAAAATAAAAATAGCTAATAGTGAACAATGGCTTCCTCAAGCCATGTCATCAACATCACTCAAATCTTCAGTTAGCATGCTCTCCAAGTAGGAGTCACTCTCATCTTGAGGCTCCTGCTCATCCATAGCAACTGGAGGTAGCACAATAAGGCGATCTGGTTGTATCTTCTCGTCCACACACATAGAATCATCTATGTATTGTGGTCCCATCTCTTGAAAGGACCCTCCTTATACCCAAGATCTTTTCAAGATGTGAGTCGAAATGTGTTATGAATGTACACTAAGTTCTTTGCCTTCTTTGAGCCTTACCTTGTTTGAAATGCTGAGAGGGGGGTTGAACCAATATTTATTTTCAATTGTTACTTTTACCAATTAGATCACTTATATTTAAAATACAAAATGAATAATAAGAATAAATGTTTTTATTAATTTATTCTTTACAATAAATCAAGTACAATATATGTAGAGCTCCAACCCTAGATGAAGACATCGATCTTCAATTTCCCAGGCTCCAACCTGTAATATGCCAAGCACCGACTTGGACTTCCAAACCTCCAACCCTAGATGAAGACATCGATCTTAAATCTCCCAGGCTCCAACCTGTAATATGCCAAGCACCAACTTGGACTTCCAAGGCTCCAACCTTGTCAATTTTGAGGCATCAACCTCAAGGGCTCCCACCCTATATCTGGTTCAGGGTCCGACCTGGTTTCTTGAGGACTCTGATCCTCTAAGGTTCCAACCCTATCTTGCAAGGCACTAGCCTTGTCTTTTCGAGGCTCCAAACCTTAGCTTTACTTCGTCAAGATATATTTGGTTATACTTTATGACTCCCAATGTCTTCTTCAATGAAGCCCTGTCAATATTTAGCTATCCCTTCACTTTAGTCTCCATGTCTCGTCATCAATGACAACCTTGTTCTTCACATGAAGGTGTCATCACTGCTCTTCATGTTACCCAAACAAAAATTCTTCAAGGTCACCTCATGATGGCTTTAATGTATCATGGTCTTCAACAATCTCCACAAATCTTCAATATGTTGCTTCATAAAGTTATCCAACTCTGCCCTATTATGTTCTCAAGAGAAGACTTCAACAAGCTCTATTTGTCCAATCCCAAAAAATCAACACTTCGACCACGACAACTATGACAACCTCGACTACAACAGCTTCAACAATGGCAAATTTGACCACGACAACTAAAGCAACTTCGACCACGGTTTGTTCAACCACGGCAACTTCAACTACGACAGTTGCGACAACTTCAACCACGATAGGTTCAACCATGGTAACAACAGCAGCTTCAACTACGGCAGCTGTGACCATGGCAACTACGACAGCTTCGTCCACAATAACTATGCCAACTTCGACCACGACTTCCTTAAAAAGTTGCCCAAACAGTAAGCTTCAATGTCCTCTTGGGCCTCTTATTTGCTCTTGTAATTATTGTCCAAATTTCTTGCTCAATCTCATAAAAGATCACCGAAATCTGATGGCCAAAATGAGGAGATAGACTTATATTTATATTGGTTTTGCGTTAAGGTGAGGAGACACGTCACTTGAATGAGAGGCCAAGTTGCATGAATCGGCTCATGTCGGCTTGCATTAAAATATACATTTCTCAACTTAAAAATTCATGTTCTCATCAACCACTGGGAGTTTCGCGGCAAGTAAAGGCTCGTTAGAAAGAGAAAAAAAAACCTCTTTAAGATGGCCTAGGTCCCATTGAGAAAAGATGCCTCTAAGGTGGCAAAAATAAATTTTCTTTGTGACTATCCTTAAATTTTATGCATAAAAGGTTTGGGGCAGCATGAGGAATGTTTGGGACAATATGGCTTCTCCATTGTTTAGCTTCTTCATCATCATAGGATCATGTAGGACATCCATGGCATCATGATAGTATCCATATCGGCTCATGTCGGCTTGCATTAAAATATATATTTCTCTACTTAAAAATTCATATTCTCATCAACCACTAGGAGTTTCGAGGCAAGTAAGGGCTCATTAGAAAGAGGGAAAAAACGTCTTTAAGATGGTCTAGGTCCCATCATGATAGTATCTATCTCGGCTCATGTCGGCTTCCATTAAAATATATATTTCTCAACTTAAAAATTCATATTCTCATCAACCACTAGGAGTTTCGGGGAAAGTAAGGGCTCATTAGAAAGAGGAAAAAAACCTCTTTAAGATGGTCTAGGTCCCATTGAGAAAAAATGCCTCTAAGGTGGAAAAAATATTTTTTATTTGTCACTGTCCTTAAATTTTATGCATAAAAGGTTTGGGGCAACATGAGGAATGTTTGGGACAATATGGCTTCTCCATTGTTTGGCTTCTTCATCATCATAGGATCATGTAGGACATCCATGGCATCAAGATAGTATCCAACAATGAGTGTATCATCCCGTGTGATCATATAATGGTGCAATGATATGTCATAGGCAGCATCATTAGGAAATTTCCAAGGTAGTCTTCCAACCATCAAATGAGATATTCCACGTCATCATCTAGTCTTCCAACCATGTTAACAAGACCTCATCAAGTGCCATCATCAGTGTGGTCATTCATCGAGTGTAGTCCTCCATATGTCATCAAGGGTTAAGGTCTAGATCATCAAATAAGGCACGCGATTGGCATTTGGCACTTGGCACTTCTTAAGACTTCTTCATTAGTGGTATGACATATTAATTGACGGCATCCTTGTCAAACAACAGTCATGACATCATCATCTGGAACCAAGCATCTTAAGAATATTTTCCATCTCGGCCAATGCCATATTGACATTAATGACAACCTTGATTAACAATCTCCCCCTTTGTCATTTTGATGGCAATATTCTTTCCATTCCAACATTCTCTCCCCCTTTGTCATTGATGGCAATATTCTTGCCCTTCCAACATTCTCTCCCCCTTTGTCATTGATGGCAATATTCTTGCCCTTCCAACATTCTCTCCCCCTTTGTCATCAATGGCAAACGAGGTGCCCAAGTACTCCCCCTCTCAAACTGCTTCTTTTCATCATATTTTCTTCATCAATAGTAGTTCATAGATATGGTACTCCCCCTATCAAGGTGCTCTTTCATCTGGCAATATGGTCCAAGTTTCATTTCTTCATGGATGAACCAACTCCCCCTATTGATCCAGGTGGCTCCAGACACTCAAAATAGGTCAAAATTCATAAGTGGTCAGTTCGCTCTTGTACTAGGACCAAATCGAAGTGCACATCGCCCTTATTCCAGCAGTGCGAACGACACTCAAATTCGAAGCTCGTATGAGGGAGATAGAGTCAATCAATTTTTTGGTCAAAGTTGGACAAGTGGCAGGTTTAATGACCCTACAAATTGACCGAGACCCGGCGTACGGAATCCAGCCACGAGACAGGCGAAAGTGTTGCCTACTTAATTTGTCTAATAACCCTTAGTTTAGACAAATTAGAAAATAACCATATTTGTTATAAAAGAACAAAAAAATACAAAATAGGGGTGGCGAGCTACCACCCCTAAAGGTCATGTCATGTTGTATTAAATATGCACAATCGCATTCAATATATATTATATGTATTAAACCAAAACCGTGGGAGTCGAACCCACCACCAGTGGGTCCGGGGGCCCAGCCCACACAGCGGTTCCACAAAACACAACGCAACAAATATTAATCGTTATGTTTAACCGCTACGTTCAAAAGGCTCCAACTAAAGCCACCCAAAAACTGTTAAATGGTCTCCAACGGCCCATAGGTTCTTTTCGTAAATTCTACCATCAAGCTCATATATAAACCATACTACTCAGTCCGCCGGGGGAGGTCGAGCAAGCGGAGCGCGAAGAGCAACGAGGTTCTAGAGCCGAGCAGAACTCAACACGGAACCCTAAGCCTATGGAACCGTGACCAAGGCGAAACCATGATTTGCAGTGAGATGGAACTATGTCGACATGCTTTTCGAAACATAATCTTCGCAAATAATCTCTAGATGCCTGAAAGATTCCTTAGGAGGTAAAATTTCATTGGCATAATGTTATAGAGTTTACAATCATTTTTCTTAGATTTTCACAAGGAACACGATGGTGAAGTCAGAATTACCATCAGAGCAACAGATTTGCAGATTCCCTGCAGAGCAAAATCTTTAAAGAATCTTGAAGGAATCTTCCAGATTCCTTAGAGGCTGAAAATCGACAAAGTCAAAATGCAGCCGAGTTTACACTCAAAAGTCTTCGAATCTCGCAAGGATCACGATGGCGAGATCGAATTTGTGATATGAGTTGTAGATCTCCAATCAGCCCAGAGAGTAGAATCTTTGAAGAATCACGGGGAATCTAAAAGATTCCCAAAGGCCCAGATTTTGACGATGTCGGAATTCAACAAATGGATATTCAAGTTTACACCTCTCGACGACAAATATTCAGTGGTGCAGTGAGTTTTTGCAGTTGAGCCTGCCATTTTTTAGCCAACTTCAGAAGACCATTATTTCCACCTTATGTGAGATTTATTTAGCTTGTATTGCTATGTATTGTTGTTAAGATCCCTGTGTAACTATGTTGAAGGGATACTCATTGCCACATAGTGTGAGATCAAGTAAGTTGTCATGCTGAGAGGAAGCCTTCTTGAGTGAGAATTCTTGTGAGCAGAACATCTCATGGAGAGACAAGCCACTCTTCTTTGAGGGTGTATGTATTTTCTATGACAAAGAGTCTTCCATGTAAATCATCATCATTTCCAACAGTATATGAAGCAGCCTCCACCATCTTAACACTAGACGAACTCCGTTTTCATGTCTCGTGTTTTGACTCGCTAATCATTGGCATGTTTCCTCTTACTTAAGCATGCATATGTGTCCTTTTATGCTCTATTAAATGCAATTCTAACAACATCATAGAAGTAAAAGATCTTGGATAATTCCAGTAGCTAAAGGATCCTGGATCACCTATCTGCATAAACTCCTCTACCTCAACAAAGATTACTTGTTTAGTCATAAAAAAAGAGATCCTCAACAATAGGCCATCGGATGAGAAAGGGATCATATTCTTCAATGGAGTTGCTCCGGATAGATCTATCAAAGGATGATTGTCCATGTATGACTCAACAGGGATTTCATAGGGCCCGTTTATGGATAGCTTCTCTAAGAATGCTCAATAATCACAAACTCCCCCTAACTGTATGCATGGTCTCCTTTTTGGAAGAGTATCACCATCAAATATTTGGAATATCAAGAAAGACTTCATCAAATCAACATGTATTGTTGGCTGGAGTGATCAAAAGACTTCTGGATCCAATTTGCTTCCTTCTCCGTACTTGAATAACTTTCTTCTCTGGCTTGGTTGATATAGTTTTAGCTTCTTGACGGACCCAATTCAAGTTACAGTCACGTGCCATATGTCCAATGTTATGCCACCTTGTTCATGAATAAGAAATCATGACTTCTTCTTGAAAAATTACTTCTAGGAGATTGACGAGGACCATTATATTTGTCTTTGTGATATGCCCTACAATCTTTTGCCATGTGCCCAAAGTTTATACAAGGATAGCAATAACCAAGAAATATACTTTGATACCTAGGAGATGAACATTTCCCTAATGTACTTCTGAAGTATTTTTGCCTTGGGATTCTTTGATGATATTCATTACCTTTCGTATTCTTGACACCATCTGCAAGTCTCCTTGGAATAGGATTCTTGATTCATCTCCTTGACTTTGCTAGAGTTGGTTGCATCAACATTTCTTCCAGGCTTCCTCACATCCTTGATGTTTGAAGCATTATCATTCTTGCTTGAGGATCACCCACATAGCCAAGCCCTGATTTATCTAGCGGAGTCCCTTGATGACTTAGGATGTCATCTAGGGTTTGTGAGCTTTTCAAGTTCTTATTCAGCAAGTCAACTTCCTTTTTAAGGACAATTTCTTCCTTCATTTTCTTGCAGCACTCCTCATCCTTCTTTGATAGAATGATCTCCATTTCTTCCTTCATCTTGCTTGCTTCACATGATTGGGCCTTAAGAGAAGTGATTTATAATCTTAACTTGGCGATGTCATCAGCCTTTTCTTCTAGCTGGCATATCATGGTGTTTCTCTCCTTTTTTGTTTCATCAACTTGTCCTTCTATGAATGCCAAAGCTTCCATCACCTTCTCATCTCCTTGTGCTTGTTTCCTTGCTTCTTCTAGTTGAGATCTAAGGGAGGAGACCTCTTCCTTGTATTGACCAATCTCTGCTTCAAGTTTGCTCAAGCTCTTGAGTCTTTGTTCAAGGTGGCTTGACAAAGTTTCTACCCTTTTCTTTGCCTTATCCAATTGATTTGTCATGGATATGACTTCTTCATGATGCTTTCTTTTGTTTTGATGAAATTCCTCCTTAAGTTTGGTGAGATCCTCATCTGTTTCTTGTACTTGAAGCTTGAAAAGAACAACTTCCTTCTGTGTCTTGTCCTGGTCACCATCTTGCGTTTTCTTCTTAAATTCCTCATTTTCCTTTTTCAAATTGTTAATCTCTTCCATGGAAACTATAAGTTTATTCAGGAGATCTTCTTCAAAGACTTCTTTACTTTCTTCTTCTAGGTCTTCTATGGCCTTGATGTCATCACTCTTATTTTCAACTTCCTTGACAGGTTCTAGATTTACTTCTTGCTTTCCATCATCTTCTTGACTAGAGGTGATGGTCAATGCTCCTTTTGAGTGAAGGTCATGAAATTTGTCCCATATATCTTTTGCTGAAGAACATTTTTCCAAATTGGCCTTTATAGAACTTGGTAGCCATTCAAAATTGTCTTCATTACTCTTGTATTGTACTCCTTGGATTCATCGTCCATTGTGTTATCAGTAATCATTGATTCCCATACTCCAACGCCCTAAGCCGTTAAGAAATTTATCATTCTTACATTCCATACATCAAAGTTTCCATTGAGCAATGGAACCTTCCCAATTTGATTGTCTTATGTTTTCACAATTGAGGAAAAGACATCTTTAGGAGAATTGCAGGCTTTCTTCCTTGGCTTTGCCATTTGTGTTCTAAGGATCAACCTTCAATTTGCTAGGCTTGTGAGAAGGTATTGGCTCTGATACCAATTGTTGGAAATACTCGGGGGGGATGAATCAATATTTCTTTTCAATTGTTACTTTAAACAGTTAGATCACTTATATTTAGAAAACAAAATGAACAATAAGACTAAATGCTTTTATTAATTTATTCTTTACAATAAATCAAGTACTATATATGTAGGGCTCCAACCCTTGATGAAGACACTGATCTTCAATCTCCCAGGCTCCAACTTGTAATTTGCCAAGCACCGACTTGGACTTTCCAAGGCTCCAACCTTGTCAATTTTGAGGCATCAACCTCAAGGGCTCCAACCCTATATCCGGTTCATGCTCCGACTTGGTTTCTTGAGGACTCCAATCCTCTAGGGCTCCAACCCTATCTTCCAAGGCACCAACCTTATCTTTTCGAGGCTCCAACCCTTAGCTTTACTTCGTCAAGATATATTTGGTTATACTTCATGGCTCCCAATGTCTCCTTCAACGATCCCTATCAATATTTAGCTATCCCTTCACTTTAGTCTCCACGTCTCGTCATCAATGACAACCTTGTTCTTCACATGAAGGTGTCACCACTGCTCTTCATGTTACCCAAACAAAACTTCTTCAAGGTCACCTCAGATGGCTTCAATGTATCATGGTCTTCAACCATCTCCACAAATCTTCAATATGTTGCTACACAAAGTTCTCCAACTCTACCCTATTATGTTCTCAAGAAAAGACTTCAACAAGCTCTATTTGTCCAATCCCAATAAATCAACACTTCGACCACGACAACTATGATAACTTCGACCACGGCAGCTTCAACCACAAAAACTACGGCAACTTCGACCACAATAGGATCAACCATGGCAACTACGGCAACTTCAACTACAACAGTTGCGATAGCTTCGACCACGACAACTACGGCAACTTCAACTACAACAGTTGCGACAGCTTCGACCACGACAACTACGGCAACTTCAACCACAGTAGGTTCCACCACGACCACTACAGCAGCTTTGACCACAGCTTCCTTAAAAAGTTTCCCAAATAGTAAGCTTCAATGTCCTCCTCGGCCTCTTATTTGCTCCTGTAATTCTTGTCTGAATTTTGTGCTCAATCTCAAAAAAGATCACCGAAATCAAATGGCTAGAATGAGGAGACGGACTTATATTTATATTGGTTTTGCGTTAAGGTGAGGAGACATGTCATATGAATGAGAGGCCATGTTGCACGAGTCAGCTCATGTTGGCTTGCATTAAAATATATAAATCTCAACTTAAAAATTCATTTTCTCAGCAACCACTGGGAGTTTTGGGGCTCATTAGAAAGAGGAAAAAAACCTCTTTACGATGGTCTAGGTCCCATTGAGAAAAGATGCCTCTAACAATTTTATGCATAAAAGGTTTGGGACAGCATGACGAATGTTTGGGACAATATGGCTTCTCCATTGTTTGGCTTCTTCATCATCATAAGATCGTGTAGGTCATCCATGTCATCATGATAGTATCCAACAATGAGTGTATCATCCCGTGTCATCATATAATGGTGCAGTGATATGTCATAGGTAACATCATTAGGAAAGTTCCAAGGTAGTCTTCCAACCATGAAAGGAGATCTTCCACGTTATCAAGACCTCATCAACTGCCATCATCAGTGTGGTCATTCCTCAAGTGTAGTTCTCCATATGTCATCAATGGTTAAGTTCTAGATCATCAAATAAGGCACGTGATTGGCATTTGGCACTTGGCACTCCTTGAGACTTCTTCATTAGTGGCCCCTGACATATTAATTGATGGCATCCTTGTCAACCAAGAGTCATGACATCATCATCTGGAACCCAACATCTCAAGAATATTTTCCATCTAGGCCAATGCCTCAGATGGCTTCAATGTATCATGGTCTTCAACGATCACCACAAATCTTCAATATGTCGCTTCACATAGTTCTCCAACTCTGCCCTATTATGTTCTCAAGACAAGACAAGCTCTATTTGTCCAATTCCAATAAATCAACACTTTGACCACGACAACTATGATAACTTCGACCACGGTAGCTTCAACCACAACAACTACGACAACTTCGACCACGTCAACTACAGCAACTTTGACCACGACAACTATGGCAACTTCGACCACGATAGGTTCAACTATGGCAACTACAGCAACTTCAACTACAACAGTTGCGACAACTTCGACCACAAAAACTACGGCAACTTTGACCACTATAGGTTCAGCGACGGCCACTATAGCAGCTTCGACTGCGGAAACTACAACAGCTTTGACCATGGCTTCCTCAAAAAGTTGCCCAAACAGTAAGCTCCAATGTCCTCCTCCGCCTCTTATTTGCTCCTGTAATTCTTGTGCGACTTTTGTGCTCAATCTCAGAAAAGGTCACTGAAATTTGATGGTTAGAATGAGGAGACGGACTTATATTTATACTGGTTTTACATTAAGGTGAGGAGACATGTCACTTGAATGAGAGGCCAAGTTGCATGAGTCAGCTCATGTTGGCTTGCATTAAAATATATATTTCTCAACCTAAAAATTCATTTTCTCAACAACCACTAGCAGTTTCGGGGCAAGGGAGGGCTCATTAGAAAGAGGAAAAAAACCTCTTTAAGATGGCCTAGGTCCCACTGAAAAAAGATGCCTCTAAGGTGGCAAAAATAATTTTTCTTTGTGACTGTCCTTAAATTTTATGCATAAAAGGTTTGGGACAGCATGAGGAATGTTTGGGACAGTATGGCTTCTTCATCATCATAAGATCGTGTAGGACATCCATGTCATCATGATAGTATCCAACAATGAGTGTATCATCCCGTGTCATCATATAATGGAGCAATGATACGTCATAGGCAACATCATTAGGAAAGTTCCAAGGTAGTCTTCCAACCATCAAATGAGATCTTCCACGTCATCTAGTCTTCCAACCATGTTATCAAGACCTCATCAAGTGCCATCATCAGTGTTGTCATTCATCAAGTGTAGTCCTCCATATGTCATCAAGGGTTAAGCTCTAGATCATCAAATAACGCACGTGATTGGCACCTAGCACCTGGCACTTCTTAAGAGTTCTTCATTAGTGGCCTGACAAATTAATTGATGGAATCCTTGTCAAACAAGAGTCATGACATCATCATCTGGAACCAAGCATCTCAAGAATATTTTCCAACTCGGCCAATGCCATATTGACATCAACGACAACCCTGATTAACAATCTCCCCCTTTGTCATTGATGGCAATATTCTTGCCCTTCCAACATTCTCTCCCCCTCTGACATTAACGGCAAACGGGATGCCCAAGTACTCCCCTGTCAAGCTGCTTCTTTTAATCATATTTTCTTCATCAATAGCAGTTCTTCATAGGTATGGTACTCCCCCTGTCATGGTGCTCTTTCATCTGGCAATATGGTCCAAGTTGCATTTCTTCGTGGATGAACCAACTCCCCCTATCTGCATAAACTCCTCTACCTCAAGAAAGATTACTTGTTTAGTCATAAAAAAGAAGAGATCCTCAACAATAGTCCACCGGATGAGAAATGGATCATATTCTTCAATGGAGTTGCTCTAGAGAGAAGATCTATCAAAGGATGACTGTCCATATATGACTAATCAAGGATTTCATAGGGCCCATTTATGGATAGCTTCTCTAAGAATGCTCAAGAATCATATACTCCCCTTAACTATATGCATGGTCTCCTTTTTGGCAGAGTCTCACCATCAAATGTTTGGAATATCAAGGATGACTTCATCAAATCAACATGTATTGTTGCCTGGAGTGATCAAGGGACTTCTGGATCCAATTTGCTTCCTTCTCCGTACTTGTGTAACTTTCTTCTCTGGCTTGGTTGACATAGTTTTAGCTTGTTGAGAGACCCAAGTCAAGTTACGGTCACGTGCCATATGTCCAATGTTATGGCAATTAAAGCACTCCATCTTGTTCATGAATGAAAAATCATGACTTATATTTGTCTTTGTGATATGCCTAGAATCTTTTGCCATGTTCCCAAATTTTGTACAAGAATAGCAATAACCAAGAAATATACTTTTATACCTAGGAGATGAAGATTTCCTTGATGTACTTCTGAAGTCTTTTAGCCTTGGGATTCTTTGATGATATTCATTACCTTTTGTATTCTTGACACCATCTGCAACTCTCCTTGGAATAGGATTTCTTAATCAATGAATGGATTGAATTGATTTACAATGAGCAGTAACGCTCAATAAATAATACAACTGTATTTACAGAAACAGCAAGTTTCTACTAAGAAAGTAGAAACAGCAAGTTCCTTCTAAGAATATAGAAACAGCAAGTTTCTAACAAGAAACTGCTAATTACAATCATAGATGAGCAGTAAACACTAAAATAGCATTATTCTAATACCCTCCCTTAATGCTCAATCTATTTACAACACCTATAGACCCTCTGAATTTTACAAACTTATCAGGACCAAGAGGCTTGGTGAAGATGTTTGCGCTCCGTCGTGGGAACATATAGCAAATGAATTTATCCGTCTTCAACAAGCTGTTGAATGTGGTGACAATGAGTTCCCACATGCTTTGCTCGTTCTTGGAAGACTGGATTCTTAGCGAGTTTGAGCACTCCCTGATATCACAAAACAAGGGAGTAGGACCTGCCTGGGAGACATGCATATCCGCAAGCATACGTCGAAGCCAAACTGCCTCGCAAGATGCCTTAACTGCTTCCCGATATTCTGCTTCTGTCAAGGAGAGAGCCACTGCCTGCTGCTTCTTACTAGTCCATGTGACAACACCGGATCCCAAACTAAACACATACCCAGCTGTAGATTTACGGTCATCAACCGAACCAACACAGTCTGAATCTGTGTAACCACTGAGTGTAGCATCTGATCTCCGAGAGTACAAAATTCCATAATCAAGAGTGCCTCTTACATAACGCAGCACATGCTTTGCTGCTACCCAATGATCAGTGTTAGGAGCTGACATGAAGAGTGAAATGTAGCTCACTACAACACTGATATCAGGTCAAGTGGCAGTAAGGTACATGAGGCTGCCCACTAACTGCCTGAATAAAGTTTCATCCACAAGTGGTGAGGATGATTGGGCTAAAAGTTTGAGCCCTAGTTCCATAGGAGTCGTGGTAAGTTTGCAATCCTCCATTCTAAATCTGTCCACAAGATTTATGGCATACTTGGACTAAGAGAGAAAGATGTTGTTGTCTACCAGACTTCCACCCCTAAACAGTAATGAAGAAGTCCCAAATCTGTCATATCAAAAGTGTTGCACAAATCCTGTTTGATCCTATGGATCAAATGTGTTGAACTGCCAGTAATGATAAGATCATCCACATAGACAACCACAAACAGAATATCATCACCAGTATGTTTGATATACAGATGTGCAAGGATCTCATAAGCAGTTAGGGCTTCATTGAATATCCTGTAAGTGGGTCATTGTCCCTAGTACGTGAGCCCACAATATCTTGTAAGTGGGTCATTATCCCTAGTACGGGAGCCCACAATTGGTTTGATCTACTATCATTTTCAGGGTGGTCGAGTGGTGCTAGGCAAGTGGTTGAAGTCACCTTCAAGTTGTAGGCTGAAAACACTTTCGAGTGGTAGGGTGGTGCTAGGGAAAGTTGGAGCTTGTAAGGGTGTTGGAGCATCCTTTCAGCAGAAGCTGATAAAACCAAGGTGTTGGAGCATACTTCCAGTTGAATCTCAACGCTTTTCTAGAGTACTAGGGAGTTGGGGATTCCTTTTCAATTGGAGCTAGAGCATTTATGCATTCACAAAATTATTGGAAGAGTGTTTGGTGGTTTTTCTCCTGGAAGGGTTTCCACCTAAAAAAATTTGGTGCACTATTTTCTTGATGTATTGATGTTTCACATGTTGCTTATGCTCTGAAAGATGAATATGTTACTAATTGATAAGAAACATTGATTCACCCCCCTCTCAGTATTTCCAACAACATCTTGAAGATCAATGTTTGCAATTATTTCTTAGCCACTTAAGTAATTAAATTATTTATCCTTAGAAAATAACTCAATAGTCCACAATAACTAATTGACTTTAATTATTGTACTTTTGCCAAGTTAAACCCAAGAAAGAAGACATAAAGCACTAGAAGAGGCAAATAATGTTTTATGCATGCTAAGACACGAAGCAATTGTAGAAAACCTTCCGATGCTACTCACATCAACATTACTCAACCAAAATATCGACTCATCATGTTAATCTTTTTCTATCTTATTTTAAATCTTAAAGGGTGATATTGATGATGAGGATCCCAATCTACGCAATGATTCTGATGATATGTAGGTATTTGTTATAGCATGAGTTTTTTGGACTATATAGGCCATCTAGAGCTTCTTTGTTGATGTATTTTTAGTTCATATATGGATTACAATTGATGCTATTTTGGTTATATGCACCCTTGCTATTTATATGAGAAACTTTGCATATTTGTTTATAAAGGCTTGGATTCATATAGATGCAGATGAATATTTACGACTTTTTTTCAAAATTTGAATATCAATGTATTTTTTGGTTGATCAGTTTTGTGGTCCAGTTTTTAAATAATGTATATAAATTTTTACTATTTCATTTCATTGAATCATTTATGATGTAAAAACAATGTATTCATTATTGAATTTGAATCATGTTTTATTAAATAAACCGCCAAATTTTTAGGGAACTCGGGGCATCATGGTACTATATATATATATATATATATCCCTAAAATTTGTGGGTGCTTGCACATGTCCCCCCTATGTCTCCCTGTTCCCACATCCACCCATACCAGAAACTTGGTGGAACATTGCAATTTATTCAAACAGGGGATGTCATAACAAAGCATATATGCAATCAAGTGAGAGACACGAGAACAAAGATGGCCAGCTTCGACAAGCTACCCTCTCTGGGATAAATTATAAAAAGAAGGATCTACTGGCGCATAAATGGATAATATGTAAAATTTCCATTGAAGCTGGTCCAAAGACACCATGGGATGATGAAGTGGAAAAAATTGACCTCTGGATTTTCGTAAGAGGGCCATTTTGGCACGACATCCTGAAAGTTGCATACTGCCACAAAATAGCATAAAAAATTAACACTTACGATCTGTTGTAAAGCCATCCCACAAAGCCATGAACTCTGTCTTCATATTTGTGAAAGCTTCTTGCTCACTAGAACGGCGCTGCCCCAAAAAACTATCGACCTCATCAAGAAATATGATAGCAGGTTGAAGCTTCTGTGCAAGTGTGAACACAGCAGTCACTGCAAGAATAAACAATAAAAAAAGCCAGTTATGTCGCTGTGTAATCAAATCAGCACCAGCAATTAAAATTCTAGATGCTACACTCACATTTTATTATAAATGCACCCTAGCTCACATTATTTCAAATAAGATATATAGTATCCAAAAATGATTATGCATAATAGAAATGCCAGCTACATCTATGTCTGATCAAATTGACACGAATTACCAAAATGCTAGATGCTTTTATAAATGAAATCTCACTCACATTCTCTATTTCAGCTAACATATACATTATCCAAAAATAATTTCCTCCCAATCTTTCTTAATAGGTCTTCTCTAGTCCTTAAATTAGATTTGGTCAATGCATAAGAGCCATGTACGTAGAGTTTCAAGAAGACAAATATCTAGTTGCTTTGAAAATATTCCAAAGTGGGCAGTAGGCCATTAGTTCAATAAATATTTCCTTTAGGTTCTATGGACTCAAAAGAAGGCATCCACTTCCAACACCCCTAACTTCTACTGAAAAGCAAAGTACAGAAATTTTCAAACAAATCTGTATATGAGTCTCAGAGTTCCTCAAGGCTCAAATATCTAGTTTGCAGGAAATTCTACACAAGTTGTCTGTAGGCCATTAGTTCAATAACTATTTTCTTGAAGCTCTGCCAATAATATGCATCCACTTCCAAAAATCTTAACCATTGAAAAAAGAAGTTCAGAAATTTTTATACAGAAGACCTTGCATTTGAGTGTCAGAATTCCTGCTTAAAATCACCAGAATGTAAAGTGGATGACTGAACAAGACTCGAAACTTTGAAATTTTTACCAAAATAAACATATGAGATCATCTCACACAACATAAATTATAGTCTTTTATTTTACCAAGAAATACTTGAAGAAACAATATCTGTAGCACAAACAGACTTATGTACAAACTGTAAAATAAATACTAATCACAGCACAATCTTACAGAAAATAGCCTTTGTCAAATGATGACTATTGGTTACAAGCAACCAGAAATCACTGATTCAGAACACAAATTATACAGAGAAAGATACCCAAAATAAAAAGGCTCCGCCCAGTAGAAGACTGTTAAGATTACAATTGCTCATCTTAAATTTTTTAGACACAAGGTAGAACCTAAGCCACCTGACACGACGACATGAGATATGAGGACACAGAATTATGTCTTCAACATGGGACACAGTAACCCCAAACTGTAAAAAAAAATACTATTCACAGCACAATCTTACAGAAAATAGCCTTTGTCAAATGATGACTATTGGTTACAAGCAACCAGAGAAATCACTGATTCAGAACACAAATTATACAGAGAAAGATACCAAAAATAAAAAGGCTCCGCCCAGTAGAAGACTGTTAAGATTACAATTGCTCATCTTAAATTTTTTAGACACAAGGTAGAACCTAAGCCACCTGACACGACGACATGAGATACGAGGACACAGAATTATGTCTTCAACATGGGACACAGTAACCCCAGAAATAGGACACAGAGGACATGTTATATATAACACAAATTAGTGAATACATAGAAAATGAAATATAGACAAAGATTCAAATCTCTTTAGAATTTAGAAATGAAAACATTTACAGTTTTACATGATGATCATGTAAATTTGATCATACAACTAGTACCACATCAATGATGATAAAGTTGATGTTTGTAGCTCAAAGAGGGACTTCCGCACAGGTCTAATTGTCTAGACTGTTGAAGTCATCTAACAGACTCTTAACCATAGCAATTACTTTAATTATTAAAATAGTTTATTTTTATGAGAAAAGTGAGTTAATCTAATGAATGCAAAGGTTATTTGCTTTAGTGAATTTAAACAGATCACAACTGTTGATATCAATTGAAGCTGAGAATTAATCTGACCTCCAGCCCTGACTTATTCACTTAACATTCTACATGATCTAGTTATACATGTCTATGAGGCTGTCCTATTATTGTTGTTGAGAAATCTAGGGCATAGCAATTATGTGATTTCTCTTCTATTAGTAACTGCTTGTGAGTGATTTTTAATTCTTTAGATTAGGATCTTCTTTTACATAGGTTATTAGCGTTCTTCTTCATCAAACAGCTACCAATACATAAACCATAAAGAGACATGAGACACAAAATATAGGCTATCAGCCAGGGCCAAAACCTCTCACTCTTTGAGGAAAACCCGAACAAACTCTTCTTATAGAGATTCCAATAGACGAATACCAAGACCAAGACCCTTGACCTATTTGCCACTCTAAGACCAAGCCACAAAGCTTCTTCTTCCTTCAACAAAAGTCAAATTTTGTCCTCCTTTACTGCTGCCTTCCAGATCTTGGCTTCCTCTTCTCTGTTTCAGATCTGCAACTTCTTGGCTTCCTTCAGAAATCCTAGCATGTGTGAAGTATCACCTTTGAGCCCTTAATACCCTTCGCTTTAAGTGGAGATTGCTTGCTTCTCAACTCGGCTTGATGTGACCTTTGTTCTTCACCCAAAATACTCTCCTTATAACGACTGATATTTTGGCCTTCTTCCTGCAATAGACAGCAGAGATCTCTTGCATGTGTGGAGGTTTACAGCCCTTAAAACAGACCCAAATTTGACCTTAAGGACTTCTCTCTTCCTTCTCTTCACTTCGCTGGTTGGGAGACATCTTCATTGACCTTTTTCGCACCTTCTGATTTCAGACTTCTTCACCGAAATTGTATGACCTGAAATGATGCCGAGCTGCCTATTTATAGTCATTGGAACCTCCATAATGAGCCGACATGGACTGAGGTTGAGCCGAAGTGTCCTTTTGAAAGACTTCATTATTCTTTTGAAGCCGACATGTCCTTTTGAGAGATTTCATTATTCTTTTGAAGCCGACTTGAAGGAGGTGACTTTTGTGCTTGTCTTGGAGGACTTTCATACTTGTTTAGTGACTCTTACAATATGTAACATGCCCAAGAAGCCTTTATACATGACATTGACTCAATTTGACTTTATGACCAATCCTAAGGACTCACAATGGGAGCCATAGTAAAAATAAAATTCCTTGCTCATGAAACCCATAAGACAAGCATTACAATAATAATTTCATTTTTCCTTTTTTCATCAATTACATAAAATCACAATTACACGTCTTCATAAAGACCAAACCTAGTTACACTTTTCAACAATTATATCCTCCTTTACTTCAGTTTATCTCATATTTAGCTTTGGTATTTTCTAGTAGTTGTGTTTCACTCCCACATTGTACTCATACTGGTTGTATCCTTCAGTCCCATTGACCTATTTATGATCATTCGTGGGACATTAATAAAATTATCTCATCTTATCAACTGCCAATCACTTAACTCAAAGTTATAAAAAGAAGGATGGGCTGTGAGAAAAGACACACTAGTGAGAAGAAATCTCAGTGAATGGGTGAAGGATTTTCATCCAAGTAGCAGAGGAAAACTGCAAGAGAATTTCTGCAGCAAGGAACCAGACCCAGAACAGTTGTACAGCAGAAATAGCTGGGTAAGTGTAATTACTTAATAATGTTCTGGAGTGTGCTAAAGTAATATTATATATCATTGGAAGTAATTATCAATTGCAGAAAACGGTGCTTGTCTAATTAGCACTTGAAAATCAACAAGGTATCAAAGCATAAATTATGGTGGCTATGTTGCAGGAAATGCTGCCCCCAAGGGCATTTCAGACCAGAACCGAAATGGAAACGCAGAAAAGGCATGTTTCACATTGGGGAAACGTGGCCAGTATGGCCGGAAAAGAGTTTGCAGGCCATACGACGACGTTTCCACTTAAAATGACGCTTTTTCCAATTTAATTTTTGAGTTTGTTTCCTTTTACTATTTGATTGGGTGAATAAAATATCTTGTGGATGCTTCTAGATGCTTCTCTCAAGTTATAAAAAGACTCTCGCCTCATTCCCTCATCACACGAATTGAGCAAGTCGTTTCACTTGGAGACGGACGATTTTAGCAAGGAGAAAAGAGGAAGAGAGCAGTGGTTTCAGCTAGGGCGTTTTCAACAGCAAAAGAGAGAGATTTCAGCAGCAAATTTGGAGTGAAGAGTTTCCGGCTACAGCATTCTTGGTTTTTGGCTCAGCTACAGCAATATTTCTTTCGTCTTTTCTGGCATTTTGGGGTAGCGTTATCTACAAAAAATTAATTTGGGTAAGAAGCATTCATTTCCTTAGTTTTTACCTACTATTTCGTCTATTTTTCGAGGGTTTATGCTTCCAAATATATGAAAAACGTTTTTTCTTTATAGATTTTTTTTAAATTTTTTTTTGCAGCAACGGCTTCCGACCAAAGTGCAAGTTCAAGCCCTAGGTCCAACCCAAGGGCTAAATATTATCCTCTTTGGAGGCATGTTCAGAAGCTTCAAACATGTGGAGGTGGTGGCTCATGGGAATGGCGATGTAATCATTGCAGTAATTCGTGCAAGGGCTCCTACCCAAGAGTGAAGGTGCATCTTTTGCATGGAGGAGGACAGGGGATTGCAGGTTGCACAAAAACAATAGACCCATTGGCAAGGAAAGCATATCAAAGAGAGCAAGATGAGGTGTATTGAATTAAAAGAAGGCATGATGAGCTTAGTCAAGCTACTCCTCGAGCTCCACCTAACATTGAGCCAAGAATTGTAGTTGAAGCAAGGAAAAAGAGAGTCAGTGCCACTCAACAACATGTACAACCATCCTCCAAAACTACCAAAGGGGCATCCGCTTCAGCTCAAGATAGTAGAATTGCTAAATTGGTGAATGTGCGAGAGAAGAAATTGATTCCAGAGTGGCTAGGTGCATTTATGCATGTGGTATCCCATTCAATGTTGTTCGCTCTCCTTACTAGCAAGATATGATAAGGGCAATTAACAAAGCTCCTCAAGGGTACAAGGGGCCCAACTATAAGAAAGTCAGAACTCAGCTTCTCAAAAATGATTTTCTTCTTGATATTGAACTGCTCTCCTCGGCTTCCTCTTAGAGATTCTCGATCTCTATCCTTCCACACTGTTTCTTCTTGACTTCCTCTAGAGAATCTCAATCTCTGTTTTCATTGGATTCCTCTAGAGAAAGTCAGTCAATAGGTTGTCATTGGCTTCCTCTAGAGAACCTCAATCTCTAGGCTTTCACTAGCTTCCTCTAGAGAATCTCGCTCTCTTATCTCGATCTCTATCTTGGTCACCCAGAGAATCTCGATCTCTTAGATTTACCCTAGATCAAAAACCCTGGTCTCCTTAAGAGGGACCTATATTGCTTTTCTTTGACCTCCTTCTACAGCAATAGGTTCTTCCTTCAATCTTCTTGTGATGCCTTCGTTCCTTCTTCCTTTGTATGTGAGAGATTATATAACCCAAGACAAACCCCAGAAGAATCTTTCCTTCATTGACCCCAGAAGAAACCTTCCTTTGCTATACCCAAAAGAAACCTTCCTTCACTATCCCTTCTTCGCACTTCTGCTTGATCAAAATGCTTGTCGAGTTTCTTGCCTCTAAGTGAGGCCGGATGTGGCTACTTATACACATCATCTTATGTCCCTTAGGTTGACATGATCACAAGTAGGAAGGCCGACATCTTCTAGCAAGTTCTTTCTTTGTTGTAAGCTGACTTGAAGAGGATAAATGACAAGGTCTTGGAGGATACTTTACATAGACAAGTTTGACCTTTTATAATGTGTAACATGACTTCATTACATGACAATGACTCTTTCATTTTATGACTAGATGACAAATAATTCCTAAAGACTCTCAATGGGAGCCTTGACTCAAAAAATAAAATCTCTTGCTCATGAAACCCATGAAGCAAGCAATACAATAATTTTATTTTTCTTCTTTACATCTCATTACATAAAATCATAATTACATGTCATTATGAAGACCGAACCTAGTTACACTTTTCAACATAGATCTCCTCTGATTTTGAGAGGGAGTAAAGGAGTCTCCTTGTATAGGAGCAAGGTTCTATTCTCACAGAGAATAGGGTTGTCCTCTCTAGTTGAAAGAGAGTAATATTGGGCATCACATGTGCATTCTCACCTTCATGTGCATTTGTGGTTTCCTTGAGAATAAAATCATAGTTTTAAAAAACGTTTCGAAACGGAAACGGCCGAGTTGGTCCGTTCCATTGCCCTCCGAAGTGACTCAGTACAAAAAACGGCTCGGTTGGCCGAGTCATGGCTGACTCGGCCAACTCGATCGTTTCCCGTACTGACTCGGCCGAGTCACAAACAGCGACCCATAACCCAATAAAACAGCAATTTAACATTAGTTTAATGAAATTTCAAGGGGTTTGCTGATTGGTTTGGACTTCAAGGTGTTTTATGAATTAGCTAAATGTTATTTGGGGTCCATTTCCCCCTCCCAAACCCTATTTAACACACTCAAATGCTTTCTACTATTGATATGCTATTCAAATTTCACGGTAATGTTAAATTCTTAAAGTAAAAGTGACATTCTCCTTAATCTTCATTTTCATCCTTTTACTTAAATTTTTAACATTACCATGAAATGACTCAGGATGTTTGAGAGTGGTTTCGGCCTCATCGGATTTCATATGGAGAAAGTAGAATTTTAG
>APFE031136384.1:0-17612 GCA_000404065.3 Pinus taeda | reverse complement strand
CATAGTATATTGCAGCCTGTGAAGTAAGCAGAGAAGTGATCTAGTTGAGGAAGTTGTTATCTAACCTATTTGAAGGACCTATGGACCCTATAGTGATACATTGTGATAACACCAATTGTATTTGATTCTCTAAATACCTAGTGTTTCATGGAAAGACGAAGTATATCAACAAAAAGTATCACTACATTCGGAAGCTAGTCCAAGATGGTGTATTGCAGCTACAATATATCTCCATCGATGAGAAAGTAGCTAACATATTGAAAAACATATCTTCCTAGTAAGAAGATTGTGTATTTGAGAAGCAAGCTTGGTTTGGTGTATCATCCCTAGTTGAGAGGGAGAGATAGGCACATCATTCTTGTCTTCACTTGGAAAGACAGAATGGACGATTGGGTAAGAAATCTGGCATATGATACTCTTTGAAGATGAGGTAGGGAATCCAAGATGAGAGTAATCGTGGACTGATATTCTTTAAGGACTAGTTATCAAAGATAAGAATAGTCCAAGGAAGTTCATACTTTGTGAACACACGGGTGGGGTATGTACCTTGAGAGATAATGATGATGGTGTCTATAAATGATTGGTCTCACCAACATTATGCTCTGACCTTGTGGAGAGATAGAGTTGTTAGTCAAGGCCTTTCTATATGATAATGTTGTTTGTTATGATGCTAAACATATAGGTTACCAATCTGACTCTTCTTATGAGATCTCTTCATATTGAGAATGTCCATGTACCATTTATGAATACCTCCATAGTTAAGAGGGAATGTTGAAAAATGTGTAACTAAGTTCGGTCTTCATAAATATGAAATGTACTTTTGATTCTTTTAAAATGTAAAATGAAAGAAAATTATTATTATTATTATTATTAGAGCATGGGTTTCATGCTCAAGGTCTTTTATTTTGAAGGTCAAGCACCCATTGAGTGCTTCTATAGTTTTTCCTAGGTCAAGAAGTCAAAATAGTCATTGTCATAAGTTGAAGACCCCTTCGGGCACATTGTAACTTGTAAATAAAATTATTGTTGTCTTTAAAAGTGTCAAAATACCCTCCAAGATCAAGTTGGCCTGGCAGATGGCAAGTTGGCCTAATTTGAGGAGTCGTCCACCTTTGAGAAGTCTATATAAAGGAGGAAATTTGACCTCCTTGGAGTACATTCATCTCTCACTCATAAAAGTGAAGGAAGTAGAGGAAGAAGGCAGCGAAGAAGGAAGAGGACAAAGAAGACTTGGTTTTGGGCTATTTCTCTCTCACATGTGCGAACGAAGGTTAGGGTTTATGAAGTAGATCTAGGGTTTTCCTCTACAAGTTTGATCTTGAAGAAGAGAAGGCAAGAAGGTTAAATGAAGGTCACAAGAATCCATCCTCAAGCTCCAAAAGTCAGACAAAGCCAAGCGAAGGTCTAAGGAAGTCCTGGGAGGCTAAAATAAGTTCACACATGTGGCAACAACAACTGCAGGAGGGACGAAAATTTCAGGTCTGCAGTGGACGCTGAAATTCTACAGTTGGAAGTCGAAGTTGTGCTACTGGAAGAGATTTGAATGGGTTTGACTTGAACAAGGAAAGCACATCATCTGGAAAGGTTGGACTTGGTCTTTGAGGGTATTGCTCTCTATGTTCTTGTTCTTCTTGTTTTTTGTAGTTGTTTGATGATAGACAAACATAATAATAATAAGTGAAGCGAATAAGTAAGATAAGTAAAAAGAAATCACAATCAATTATCAAAGAAAGAGAAATCACTCTAATCATTTCCCTTTAGATTTCTCAAGACCTATTTTCAGTGAGAACTTGACATTAGAATTGGATCGTCACTTCTCATAGGAAGAGGGATCTTAGAAGGGGAAGGAAAAGGGGACTTCCATTGAGGATTGCTAAAGGCTCATTGTTCATAGCATCTTCCTTTGTGTCTCTTTGTAGACCTATTTGTCATCAGTTCATTGGAAATAAATGATTCATGCTTCTCATTTCTTGATCATGTCCATTTCTATTTGTGTTTGTCTCTTAGTTAGCTAAGTTGCATTGTATTTTCATGAATATTTACATTATGCTTCGTTTGTTTATAAATTTTAAATTAATCTATAAATACACTATATTTTCAAAATAAATATATAAAATGATGAAAAATAATCAATTAAAAATAATACATATGTTTATTTATATTATTTTATATATTTCTAAATTAAATATTTTTTAAAGTTATTAGAAACTTACCTAAGTAAATGCCTTAAAGATATTTGATTATAAATTTATTAAACAAGATTTAATTTGTTTTGTTGACCATTTTGTAACACATTATCTGCATATAAAATTAAAATATATAACTGTAGTTAAAATAAAAAGCTAAAATATATCATATTTGATTTTCAATATAAAACAAAAGTGCATAACTCTTCATCGAAAAACAATGCTTCTAGATCAGGTAATAAATTATATCTGTACATAATACTTGTTATAATTTAATCTTTATTTAAATAGTTGAATTTTGAATTTGAAAAAGTTGTTGAAGATATTTAGTTTTTATAAATTTCAAATATCCTTTGCCCTTTGGATTCTCGCTGTGTGATAAAAAGCATTTCAATCACCTTCAACCGCTAAGTTAATTGATGAACAGAGATCCAAGGGATCCAAGGGTTACCACAGGATCCGACGGTGGAGAGATTTTGATCGTTAAAGCATTAAAGACGAACTTAGCTTTTGTATGCAATATATAATAACATATTTCCTCTCCCTGCAGTGCATTCTCGGCTCTCTGTGCTCTCTCTCTCTCGATGTTGTTGTGTTGTCTTTGGAGCTCTCCTCTTTGTTTTTCGGTTTATCTTTATGTTGCCTTCTGTTTATATGGGTTTGAAATGTTGTTTTGTTTGCCTTTATGTTGCCTTCTCTTTGTTTTTCGGTTTATCTTTATGTTGCCTTCTGTTTATATGGGTTTGGAATGTTGTTTTGTTTGCCTTTATGTTGCCTTCTGTTTATGTGGAAATGTTGTTTCAATTATTGTTATGTGCATGTCGGTGGATGTTCGTCTATGAGAAAGAGACAGATAACTCTCAGCTGAAGAGACTTTGATGGCGTAGCATTCTGTGAATTCATGGAGCCTGGAAGTGATCTACATCAGCGGTGATTGTAAGTGTGGACTGGAATTAAATTTGATTTCAATTTAAGGAGGAAGGAAGATCAAGCTGAAGATACTTTGATGGCGTAGTATTCTGTGAATTTGTGTCAATAATATTGAAATATTGATTGTAAGTGTGGATTGGAATTAAATTTGATTTCAATCTAGAGAGGGAGGAAGATCAAGTAGGATATTATGTGGATTTGCAATATTACATCACATTAGTTATACTGATCTTTGCGTTTCTTTTCCTTTCTTTCTTTGATTGCAATTTGCCAATCAAGATCATACAAGGAAATAAGTTTTGAATTCGATCTTGTGATTTCCGACAGGCCAAACAGCTTACGATGGATGAAATAACTGGAATTGCCGTTGGATTTCCCTTGAAGTTTTACTTCAGGTACAATGTTTCCTCTGGCTTTGAGAAGTAATAGATCTGTTTATGTTTTCTTGGCTGTATAAACAATCCTTTTATGTTTTCTTGGCTGTATAAACAATCCTTTTATGTTTTCTTGCCTCTGGTTTCGAGAAAGAAAGAACATATCTATTTCAATTTAACGAGTGAGGAAGATGAAGCCAAATATATAGTTGTATTACATATTATATATTTATCTCTGCGTTTCTTTCCCTTTCTTACTTTGATTGCAATGGTTTCGAGAAAGAAAGAACATATCTATTTCAATTTAACGAGGGAGGAAGATCAAGCCAAATATATAGTTGTATTACATATTATATATTTATCTCTACGTTTCTTTCCCTTTCCTAATTTGATTGCAATTTGCCAAGATCTTGCAAGAAAAAAAGTTTTCACTTCGATCCTGTGATTTCCGACAGGCCAAACAAGTTACGATGGAAGCAGGGGCTGCGATGGAACAATTGGAATTGGTGTTGGATTTCCCTTGATGTTCTACTTCAGGTACAATGTTTGTTTCCTCTGGCTTTGAGACGTAATAAGTTGGATTTCGCTTGATGTTCTAATTCAGGTACAATGTTTCCTCTGGCTTTGAGAAGTAATAGATTTGCTTATGTTTGCTTGGCTGTATCAGTGTGTACAATCCTTTATGCGTTATTGCCTCTCTGGTTTCTAGAAAGAACGAACATATTTATTTACTTCCTCGTTTTTTTTGGTTTCAATAAATAAAGAAACAGATTAAATTTGTTGAAGTTTTCGGACTGTAAATGTAAATTAATTCGTCTGGTTCATATTCTTAGAAAGACGAAAAATGAATAAATGAAATCCATGTATCATGCCTATCTGTGTGCTTTGAATTTGAGCTGCCCTGTTTGCACCTCATTTCTTTCTCTCTGATCACTCTTGAAATCCTTCACTTTATAATTTTGATTATTTTACTTTTTTAAATCCCTAGCTCAAGGTATTCTGGAAAGAGAAAGAGAAATCGTAATCGATTCTTTACGTTTTCCCGCTTAGAAATAACCCTTCATGTTTTCTTTCGTTTCGTATTGTTAGATTCTTTACGTTTTCCCGCTTAGAAATAACCCTTCATATTTTCTTTCGTATGGTTTAGATTCTCTGAGTTCCAAAAGGATGGATCACATTACTTTCATTTTTTTGGTTTTCTTTATTATTTTAATGTTTTTTTTCCCAGAAAAATAGATAGTTTCAATTTGTCCATCCCGAGTTTGAGTTTTGAAGATGGGTTAAAAATAGTAATAATAAACCCTATATAATTAGAATTTTCTAATTTTATTTTAATATATTTGATAATTTTATTTTAGTTTTCCAATTATTTTTAAGCCAGTTGCTCATCATAAATTTTATTTTTATTTCCCAATAATTGTAATGGTTTAAAACAGTTTTATACATGTTGCCAAATACATTAAGTTTAATTTCTATATAATAAGTTGGTCATATACAAATTTAGAATTTGGGTCATTCAATAATAAAGGAAGTTTAATTTCTATATAATAAGTTGGTCATATACAAATTTAGAATTTGGGTCATTCAATAATAAAGGAAGGGAGAAAATTATTCTTATGGATTATTTTCAAGAGTATCACCATATAAATAAAGTGTTTTCTAATTTCATTAACCGTATTTATGGTATAAAATAATCTATTCAATTTAACCAATTCTTATACTGGATTACTATTGAACACAATAATTTTTTTCTACAATATTAATATTTTTTAAAATTTCTCTTTAGACATTAACTCATATAAATAAAGTGTTTTCTAATCTCATTAACCGTATTTGTGGTGTAAAATAATGTATTCAATTCAACCAATTCTTACACTGCATTACCATTGAACACACAAATTTTTTATACAATATTAATATTTAAAAAAAATAGACATTAAATTTCTATGAAATGTTTAGATTTCTCTACATTAAATGCCTTTTTGCTTCATATTTATTCCTTGTATTTTTTGCACAAAGAATATATATCTTTAATGTAGTTGATCCAACCAAAGTTGAGTTGGGATTTTCAGAACATTTTGGATTCAATTACAGTTATATCTAAAAATTATCACTTTTCTAGGGTTTTTCACCATAGATTTTTGTTTTGATGAAGACCCAGAAAATATATATATATATATATATATAGACAACATAAATCTAAGAATTAGGATTATCTCAACATAAATCTAAGAATTAGGATTATCTGTGACCCTTTTTATTTAGTAATTACCATTGAATACAATTTCTTGATACCACTTTAAACATAATTATGTGAATCTTGATAATACAATTTCTTGATACCACCTTAAACATAATAATTATGTGGATCTTGATGCCAAACTGCAGAGACCTACCATCATATTTCACTTGCATTTCATTAGTTTATATGGTTGGTTTTTCATTAATAGTTTATATGTTTGATTTTATTTTAGTTGTGAAGTCTTTTTTTGTAATTGTTGGATTTTATGTGAATTTTCTCATGTGATACATTCAAATGGCTTGAAGATCAAGATTTAATTGTGAAAGTGATGGTATAGCTTACAACCCTTTGTGTAGATTCTGTAGATGCATGTTTTTATTTAAACTTTTCGAAAAGTCTTTAAAAAAACCTAGTTTCTAATTTTAAAATATAATCTAAAGTATGGGTAGAAAAACAAGGGAAAAAAAACTAAATAAATTTCAAGTTAATTTGAAACCTTAACATTAAGTATCATAGAGGATTCTATAATAAAGCTTCACTAGGACAAACAGTTTCTCATTTTAAAATATATTCCAAGTAAAGGTTAACACATAAATATGTTGATCAAAACAAATCAAACTTACGACACACATAAATACATTGATTAAAACAAATGCAACTTATGAGGAATGTAATGAAGGGTATATATATATATATGTATATATGCAGCATTTACAATTTTTTTCTTAGTAACAATGAAATGGAATGTGTTACATTTTTTGTTTTTATTTAATTTTATTATCATGTGAAATATAGAATATAAAGAAAATATAAAATCATTTCATTTTTTAAAAAATGTTTATATTTTGTTAGTTACTTTTTGTTTTAAAATATATTTATGTACTCTAGAATAGAGAACGTTGTCCAAACTGCCTCTACATCTACATCTCAATTAAAAACGACTAAATTACATAGGTAATTTTAATTTTTCATATATATATAGATCAAGAATCATTAAATATTTTTTGTTTTCTTTATATTAGATAATGTTGGAAAAATTGATAGGGTGATTGAATCGGTATTTCTTTCCAATTAACAATTATTAATTTTCATAGCATTACCAATAAGGATAAAACATCAACACATTAAAATTAAGTACACCAAAGATTTTTAATTGAAAATCCTTCTAGCAAAAAATCCACCAAACACTTTCCTAATAATTTATGAGTACATAATATGCTTAGGTCCAACTGAAAGGATGCTCCAACGCCCTCTTTTGTCAATTACTACTAATAAGATTCTTCAACACCCTACATACCTCTACATCTACATCTCAATTAAAAACGACTAAATTACATAGGTCATCTTATATATATATATATATATATATATATAATATAATATATATATATATAATATATATATATATCAAGAATTGTTAAATATTTTTTGTTTTATTTATATTAGATAATGTTGGAAAAATTGATGGGGTGATTGAATCAATATTTCTTTTCAATTAACAATTATTAAATTTTCAGAGCACACCAAAGACTTTTAGGTGGAAATCCTTCCAGTAAAAAATCCACAAAACATTTTCTTAATAATTTATGAGTACATAATATGTTTCAACTCCAACTGGAAGGATGCTCCAACTTTCCCTAACATCACCCTGCCACCCTAAAGTGTTTTCATGCTACAACTTGAAGGTTACGTCAATCACCTACCTTGCACCACCCAATCACCTTGAAAATGATAATAGAATATGCAAACAATTGTTGGCTCCCATACCAAGGATAATAGCTCACTTACAAAATCAAACTTCTGCAAAACAATACCAAACCGGACTACTTCAACAGTACTCACTTACAAAATCAAACTTCTGCAAAACAATACCAAACCAGACTACTTCAACAGTAAAACCCATACTACTACCCAAACCATACTTATACAATTTTCTGCAAAGTGATGTGACTAGTAGACTGAATAAGAGTTCATGTACCTCGATGCCTTCTGAAGTTCAACAAATTAAAGATGTTGCCAATGCAATTCTGGTCAAATTGAATTGTCTCCTTATTAGACAAGTTCCACCAATGATCAAACTTGTAAGGCAAACAATCATCAATTACAAACCCTTTGAATAGTGCTTTCAATGATATTAGAAGAACTAGATTAAAACCACATGTACGTTGATCCAAGCATAAGTGTTGAATTAACTCTTAAATCACTGGTTAGGGCATGAGGATACTTGCTTGAAATTTCACACCAGATCAGCTTTGAAACAGTGACAAAATTCAGCCAATTAAAGTTCAGTAGTTAAAATAGAGGGAACCTCCAGATCCGTCTTAAACTCTGCTTAATGACCATTGTAAGAAACTATTTTTGTGCAGAAGGTGGCTTAAAAAAATGCATTCAAACAACCTCTGCCTTAACTTGATTTTCATCTTCCATAAAGTATACAAGGCTCGAAGGGGATTTAAGAGACGACCCAATTCCTGGTTATAACTTTGGAAAATATTACACTTTAGAAGAGTGCGGATGGCACCAATTGATCATCAAGAAGTCATGAGCCAACGTTTCTCTAGAACTCAGATTGATCAAATATTTGTAGCCCACCTATATCCCCTTCAAACGAAGCTCGGGTCTTCACTGAATTGAGCCCTAAATAGTGTCGAATTGTTAGGCCAACGTTTCTCTAGAACTCAAATTGATCACATATTTGTAGCCCACCTATATCCCCTTCAAACAAAGCTTGGGTCTTCACTGAATTGAGCCCTAAATAGTGTCGAATTGTTATCACATAAGTGCCTCAGAGGCTCAGATTCTTACCACTCTGTTCCAAGACGATTGAATAAATGACCTTCAGGAGTGGCGAAATGTCCCTTAACCAACAACAAAGCTTGAAGGTATACTATTCTTGGATTGCTTTAGAACCAGACAGCGAATTCCTTTCAGACATGCGGATTTCTATGAGTTTTGCAATGGGATTTCTATAAGCTACAATTAGGTTCGGCACAAGAACATGGCCGGATTTAGCTTAAACATCTGAGGTCAAACTTACACCACAAAAACTCTGAATTTTACCCAAAATCAAAAGATTCATTCCACCTGCAACAGAGAAGGAACCCAGCGTATACCCATGGTAGACAGATAAACGTTAAGCCCAAACCAAACTCAGAACTTCGACCACTCCTTAAGATATGCTTCGACTACTCCTGGCCGCAAGGATTTCTAAACTTTAGATCTGTGTTTGATGAGGAAAATAATAGCCCTTAAAGTTTTTTAGAAGACATTATTGAGGGAGCTGACTAGCAATTTTCGAAGGGAAAATAAAATTAAAATTAAAATTATTTTTTCATTTGGGACCAAAAAATTAAATGAGGCCAACTTTTAATTTTAAAATTCAAATTCTTTTGGAGCTAAAATTATTCTTAACTTTAGGTTGACTTTAATGAAGATGGAAAATGGAATTCAAATTTCAAATTTCATAGTTTGGAGCAAACATTAATTTAATAAATTTGTTTTAAGTCCACAAATCAATAATAAGTTGTCATGTCACTTTAATTCGGGTTTTGACCTTCAAGATGGGGGCTTCATCTCTTACACTTTGTAGCTCTCATGACGTATCATATATCGTCGAAATTAGCATATCATATATGGTCGGAATTAGCAAGATGGGGGCTTCATCTCTTACACTTTGTAGCTCTCGTGACGTATCATATACCGTCAAAATTATCATATACCGTCAGAATTAGCGAGACGAGGAAAATCCAATAAAGGTGGTCTTGTTTCAAAAAACCATGAATTGCCATGTCATTTTAGTCAACAAAGGTGGGGAATATTCTAGTGTTGCTTGGGTTGACATCAATGACAACCAAAATTCAATAGATAACATTGTTTGTATTCTTTATATATTGATAAAAGTTATTTTTATAATATTATTTTTGTAATAATGTTTCTAAAAGAAATTAAAATGAGTAGATACTTTGCCATTAATTTTAGTCATAATTTTTTTTTAAATTTATTTAGCTATAGTTTTTTAAGTTTAAAAAGAAATATATTTCTGAAGACTTATGTGATCCATAATGTTTAGAGAGAGAACTTTTCTGATTGAGCTAGGCCCCAAAAATCCTATGTGATCTCAATCCGAAAAAATTCTCTAAGAAATATATTATTAATTTTTTATATATCCATTTAATATTTTTTAAATACTTTTTATTAAATTTTTTATTTAAAATAATAAAATGAATTATTAAATGCATGCAAAGTTTACCTTCAAATTAATTTATTTTTCTTTTTTATGAATTTTCATTATTTTTACCACCTTAATTCTGGTTGCTCACTCTTTTCCATGAGATCCCATCCATCCAAAAATAAAAAGGTGATTTTTCTATTTCTCCTTCTTTTTCCTTTATCCATAAATTCATGACATAAACCCATATATTCATGACACAAACCCAAAAACATTAAATAAGAATCTGTTATTCATGACACAAACCCAAAAACATTAAATAAGAATCTGTTATTCATGACACAAACCCAAAAACATTAAATAAGAATCTGTTAGTTGGAATAGGAGTGATGTATTTTTCAGTGATAGGGTTCAAATAAATTACTTATTGTGAAATTAAGTAGATGTGCTTCATCTTGGACTATATGTATACACTCTGACACATAATTTTGTTTTAAGATCACAATCGTGTCAGAAATACATTTGATAAGTTGCATTTAGAGAATGTAAAAAAACTCAACAACAATTCGTTTATTGTATTAGAGATTCACGTGATTTCCATTTTTTATGACAAAAACTAGTACTAAGAGTGATTTAAAATCATGTAATTTGTCAAACATTCGGCACAATCTAAAAAGTATGCTTTCCATACAATTCTTTTAGGAAAAAAGGCCATCCTACTCTAAGTCTCTTTCAATGATTGGAACTCTTTCAATGATTGGTATTGAATTCTATCAATCATATTTTTTAAGAAATTGTCGATCTTTATGAGCTACAATTAGGTTCGTTGCAAGAACATGGCCGGATTTAGCTTAAACATCTGAGGTCACACTTACACCACAAAAACTCTGAATTTTACCCAAAATCAAAAGAGCCATTCCACCTGCAACAGAGAAGGAACCCAGCGTATACCCATGGTAGAGAGATAAACATTAAGCCCAAACCAAACTCAGAACTTCAACAACTCCTTAAGATATGCTTCGACTACTCCTGGCCGCAAGGATTTCTAAACTTTAGATCTGTGTTTGATGAGGAAAATAATAGCCCTTAAAGTTTTTTACAAGACATTATTGAGGGAGCTGACTAGCAATTTTCGAAGGGAAAATAAAATTAAAATTAAAATTATTTTTTCATTTGGGACCAAAAAACTAAATGAGGCCAACTTGAATTAGAAGGCTATTTTGAATTTTAAAATTCAAATTCTTTTGGAGCCAAAATGATTCTTAACCTTAGGTTGACTTTAATGAAGGATGGAAAATGGAATTCAAATTTCAAATCTCATAGTTTGTAGCAAACATTAATTTAATAAATTTCTTTTAAGCCCACGAATCATTAATAAGTTGTCATGTCGCCTTATTTCAGGTTTTGACCTTCAAGATGGGGGCTTCATCTCTTACACTTTGTAGCTCTCGTGACGTATAATACACCGTCGGAATTAGCATATCATATATCGTCAAAATTAGCAAGATGGGGGCTTCATCTCTTACACTTTGTAGCTCTCGTGACGTATCATATACCGTCGAAATTAGCATATCATATACCGTCGGAATTAGCAAGTTGAAGAGAATCCAATAAAGGTGGTCTTGTTTCAAAAAACCATGAATTGCCATGTCATTTTAGTCAACAAAGGCGGGGAATATTCTAGTGTTGCTTGGGTTGACATCAATGACAACCAAAATTCAATAGATAACATTGTTTGTATTCTTTATATATTGATAAAAGTTATTTTTATAATATTATTTTTGTAATAATGTTTTTAAAAGAAATTAAAATGAGTAGATACTTTTCCATTAATTTTAGTTATAATTTTTTTTTTTTATTTAGCTATAGTTTTTTAAGTTTAAAAGAAATATATTTCTGAAGACTTATGTAATCCATAATGTTTAGAGAGAGAACTTTTCTGATTAAGATTGACCCCAAAAATCCTATGTGATCTCAATCCGAAAAAATTCTCTAAGAAATATATTATTAATTTTTTATATAACCATTTAATATTTTTTAAATATTTTTTATAAATTTTTTATTTAAAATAATAAAATGAATTATTAAATGCATGCAAATTTTACATTCAAATTAGTTTATTTTTCTTTTTCATGATTTTTCATTATTTTTACCAACCTTGCTTCTGGTTGCTCACTCTCTTCCATGAGATCCCATCCATCCAAAAATAAAAAGGTGATTTTTCTATTTCTCCTTTTTCCTTTATCCATAAATTCATGACATAAACCCATATATTCATGACACAAACCCAAAAACATTGAATAAGAGTCTGTTAGTTGGAATAGAAGTGATGTATTTTTCGGTGATAGGGTTCAAATAAATTACTTATTGTGAAATTAAGTAGATGCGCTTCATCTTGGACTATATGTATACACTCTGAAACATAATTTTGTTTTAAGATCACATTCGTGTCAGGAATACATTTGATAAGTTGCATTTGGAGAATGTAAAAAAGCTCAACAACAATTCGTTTATTGTATTAGAGATTCACGTGATTTTCATTTTTTATGACAAAAACTAGTACTAAGTGTGATTTAAAATCATGTAATTTGTCAGCAATACGGCACAATCTAAAAAGTATGCTTTCCATACAATTCTTTTAGGAAAAAAAGGCCATCCTACTCTTTTTAAGAAATTGTCGGTCTTTATGAAAATACTCAAACATCCTACTCTTTTTAAGAAATTGTCGGTCTTTATGAAAATACTCAAACATCTCTAGGTAACGATTTCGTTAATATTCCATCTTGTTTCATTATTTTGATTTCCTCTCATATTAGCGTATTTACTTATCCATTTTTTATAATTCAATTATTACACGCTATTTTGGATCTTTCTACATTATATGCCCATTTCCCTAGCTTCTAGCCACCTCAAATTTATTCTTTACATTCTCTATTCAGCTAAGGATTTGATTCGATGAGGCAAACATGTTAAGAACAGTTGGGAGTTGGAATTCTGCTCTCTTGATTTTCTCATCCAACCATGGTAAAGCTATGACGAGACATTAACTATCAGGAGACATCATTTCCAGCCCTTTTGATAGTAATAATTAATCTTAAAAAAGAAACATCACAAAAGCAAAATTATATAATATCCAAATCTTTGTTCTATAAATTTATTCTTCAAATATTTGTGAAAAAATCAACCTCAGCAGAATGACTTCCTCGACTCACTTCTCACCAAAACAATATTCATTAACATCCACTATCCCATTCAAAATTCATTTTCCTCATCCAATTAACTTCGCACAATGACTTACTCAGCGAACTTCTAACCAAGGAAATATTCATAATTATCCAATATCCCATTCAAAACTCATTATCCTCGCGCGGTTAACTTCTGCAAATATAGTGCATACAGCTCTAGCTGCTGCTCGGGCAAGTTACTTATATTTTATAATATGGATCATATATATTACTAGTGTTTATATGTTTTGTGTATCAATGACGACGCTCCATCCTATCTTATGCTACGCCACTAAAGCATTTGCACGAACCCTCACAAAGGAAAACTGCAACCACCAACAATCTTCGCTTTCCCGGTAACAATACTCAACTAACTACATATTTTTCTCTGTTTTAACATGGGGAGGTTGCATTTATCGTATTGCAATCTCCGTTCCATGTGTACCGCTCTCCGCGTTGACATTTTACCACCATATAACCTCAGCTCCGATAACTCTCGAGATTAGCACAAGTACCACACTACACGCCAATAAAAAAGGGCCAGGCTTGAACACTCGGAAGGCAATTGGAGTTGCCACCTAGTCTTCGGAGACACTAAAAAGTTAAAAACTAAAATGGGAAAAGTGATTAAAGATAGGCCACAAGTTAATTGAGAAAGTTAATTGAGAGTAATCTTGTTTTTTATGTCCTGCGATTGTTAAGATTTATGTGTGGCTTTGGTTAGGGTCATTACCACCATGATAGATTAACAAGCAAATTAAATGAAGTTAGTGGAATAAATTCTGGCACAGCAAGTGTCGCTTCTATTGGCCAATTGCATGATAGTTTTAAAGTCAGTGATCTCGTAAGTTGGCACTACATGGATCGTGCCTTGTACTGAAAAATGATAAAGTCAAACAATTATTGTCCTAACAGTGCTCTAAAGAATGGTATGATACATTGCTAGAACATGGTTCAAATTCAGTACTATGTTTTGTGATTCTAGTGGATGGGCACCTTGATATGAATGCAAGCTAGTTCTGGAAATGTAAAAAATACAAGACGACTGTAATGGAATTAGTTATTTCAACCCTCGGTCATTCTGTCACTTCAGATTTGGCTTCAGCGTGAAAAAAAGTACATGCTCTTAATACTTTCGACTAAAAGCAATCTTAAGCTTGAACAGAATCCTGAATTAGTAGGAGTTCTCTCATGGATTAAGTTTCCAACCATTCAATCACCTCCTACGAGCTCCTGAATTCGATATCCGCTGTGGTGCTTGTCCTGCAGCCTGCTCCTCTGGCATATTCATTGCCTGGGTTACGGCATTCATAACAGTCAAACCCAATGGAACAAGGTACATCCACTGCAAGAAACATTTTGAAGTGTTAACCTTACACGCAGATCTAAATATCTCCATCCATTTACTGCAGCTACACAAATATGAACTTGACAGTTTTATTTAGACATTCATTATGTTTAGAACGAAAATAGAATTGATATAGCAATATAGGGCAAGTCACTTACATATTTGGCCCAGAATGACCTCTCTGGGGGTTTGATGGTTTCATCCAGTTCAATTGTCCTTTCGACTCCTAGAATATCTTCAGTCATTGGAGGCTGCCTACAACCCAAAAAGGACCATGCTTTAAGGTTATTGCAGCCAAAGAATCATGCTCTCTAAAGCCAGAAAAATTTTATCTGGCAGAATATCTACTCTGAAATTAGTAAATTTGAAGTTATATTTATTCACAAGGTACATGTTTCCCAATCTCAACATTTTTTATCTGACAAGTCATTTCATATAAAACCATGCATAATTCTCCAAATAGTTGGAAAATCCTAACAAACCTCCAATCAGAACTCCCACTATAAAAAAGTTATCATGTTTCAGTCAAAATCAGAAGGAACAAAAGCCTAAACATTTAGATTATAAACTACCTTGAAGACTGTTCACTGCTTTTCAATAGTGTCTTTGAATTGAAGGACCATCGTTTTGGCTGCATCCAGAAGAAAAAATTTCCAGATTATATAAAACACTTGAAAACAACCAAGAAAGAAAGCATATATTTTGCAGCAACAAAAATGACAGCGTATATTTTGATCTTCATTTTTAATCAAAGAAAAACAATAGTATTTACGTCCACATAAATTCTCCAACTTACCATCCATAACATCTATGTGCCCTGCCTTTTTCCATAACACAATTTAAAATTTGATTTTACTGGTTAAAACAATACGTACATTTGTATTAATCTGCATGTAGCTTCCCCTCCCAAGTAAGCTATGTAAACAGGTTCAGATGATAACGAATTTGCTGAAAAGCTAAGAGGGATAGAAACAGACAAATGTCTCTGTTGGTGTTGAACTTATATATTCGATCCAAGAATCAGGGAGGTTTAGAAAATGCGTGACCCTTAAAATATTTTACCCTTCCACCAAAGGAAAGCTACTTGCAATAAAAATGGACTTTGAGACACATTGAAGCTAACAAACCTACGTATTTGTTTGTAAGATATGTTACAGAAAGTGGATGGACCTGGGGGACTCTGGGATACTATCATACTATGAGACATGAAGAATATTAATACAAGCAGCGAACAATTTCAAAGTCGAAACCTTTTATGTCCTACAGAGAATTTAGAAAGCCTGGCAAGAGGAAGGGATCTTTCTAAAGTGAGATAGAGATAACCTAAAGGAGCCAACATAACATACTTCAATCGTTGCTAAATCAAAATTATAAACCAAGAAAATAGACAGTTAGATCATATTCTCTTTCTTAGAGGAAATTTTCTGAACGAGAAATGGATATCCTCTTCGAAAAAGTTCTGCAACAGTAGCAGGTAAATAGAAAAGAAAACATAAAGCAACTATTCTCTCACCGCAATATTATGTAGAGGATTCTGTCCAACTGAATTGCATACAAACATTTAGATTCCAGATTTGAATGATTGGCCATTTCCCAACAGAACTATTGTCACCCATGTTTGACAAACAGGGTATTTCCACACAGGTCAAACATTTCAAGTAACTGCTCACACAAATGGATCAAAGATCAGTACGCCAGTGTATTTGTTGACACCTAATCCTCTGCGATTGGGTGAATTTGGAATGTGAACAGTCATCAAGAAGATGAACTGAGCAATCACATTCTTTGTATATAGCAATAGCTACCTAATGAAATAAATCGTATCAGTTTTCTGCCAAACTAGAGTTACTCCTGGTCTGACATGGTATCAGAGCCAGCTCCTCTTTTAGCCTTTGTGTCCGTGTAACTCCTGGTCTGCTCCACTGCTCCCCATATAATTCAATAACTGAGTACCTTACCTGCTTATGTCTGCCATCCCTACACTCTCTGTCTGATATTCCTCTGACATGGTATCTCTGCGCTTTCTGACTGACATGGTATGAACCCCTGAGACTGCACACTGCCTGGTTTGAACGCCTGGACATGTGATAATCCCTGAGAAACGTGGAGATGTGCTGCTGGAGTGTGAGATAACTCCTGCGTTCTCCGAATAGAAGTTCGAGAAGCATCCAGTGTTGGTACTCAGGTTGACATGCGTATTGTCGCGAGTGTTCAAGAAAAGGGTGGTGGCGTGTGTTGATAGCTGATGCTTTGGTCCGTGGGGTGCGTTCCAGAAGACGGTGGGGATGCGCTTAGTTTTCAAACGTGGCGAAGGCTTCCAAAGCAAGGTTAACCCAACAAAAATAGTAAAAAGAAAAACTGTAATGGTGAGTATAGTTGCAGCCAATTCCATCTTGAGGAGAGGATCGGGGTTTCGGACAATGCCAATATTTTTATAAAAAAAAACGCAACCACCTGTGTATTTATATTCGAGATGTTCTGGTTCTGGTTCTGTTGAGAATTAGATAGACATTTATTACGGAATTGTTAAAGAATAATACTGCTGTATGGTTGGGTCAGTGGGCTTTTAGTGCAGCAGATGTGATATCAATGTTTACAATTGGCCTCCGGCGTACATCTAAAGAAAGGTACTGAGATGAAATAATTCTTATTTACGTTATAGTTTGGATATTGCACTGGTCAATATACAGAGGTGTGAAATTATTGTATGGTGAATGGTGTCAAATACATTTTCAAATGTTGTTGTTTCATTGGTGGGGTGAGCGTGGAATGAAATTTTATTAATTTTTATGGCAATATGTTATATGCTTGAGAAGTGGAAGGTATAACATATATATTGTTTCTCTATCAGCAGAAGTTTCTTTTACGGAATGCATTCAATCATCTTTATCGTAGGAATAGTTCTCACTGGCAAGGAGAACTATCCTGATTGGTCCCGGATGATACAACACACTCTCATCTTCAATGAGTTGTGGAAAGGAGTGTGTGTAGTAGAAGGAGACAGTGACCCAGAAAAGCCTACCTCAGACAAAGAGCTCGCCATTTGGGAAAACAAGAACAGCAAAGCTTATGCATTAATCGCAGCATCTGTAAATAAAGAGGTGAGTCGCCATATTTCATCATATTCAACTGCTTTTGAA
>APFE031136383.1:0-14590 GCA_000404065.3 Pinus taeda | reverse complement strand
TTTAACTTGTTATATAAATTTAGAGGTTAGGCTTTGTAAAGAGGCAAGAGAGCATCTCACCACCTGTCATAATTGTGATTAATTACGATGGGTGCAACTATATTAGTCTCCATCATCCAAGCATTAGTGTTTCATTCGAAAGGTGTAGATTTCAACGAGACGTCCAAGCATTAGGGTTTCAATCAAAGGTCTAGATTTCAACGAGAAAGTTAACTCATTACTATTTAAATAAAAGATGTTATTTATTGTTGTTTAAAATACAATTGAAATAAAAGATGTTATTTATTGTTGTTTAAAATACATTTTTGAGTGTGTAAATAAATTTAATATTCAACAAAATAGTTAGATAATGGTACTTGTCAACAGATTTCATTTTTTTCAGAGTTAAGTAAATTTTAATTAAAATGAATCTATATTTTTTAGATTTTGATAAATTCAAAAAATGTGTTAAAAATAAAATGTATTACAAATTTTCTTTAGTTTAAAAAAAACCTAGATTATTTTATCTTTAATTAGTTTTTCATATAATACATATACTTTGCCCTTTTTATTTATATATTTCACCATACTAAAATATATTATTCAATATTAATATTTAATATTAAAACAAATTATTTAAATTATACTCTAAAATATTGATAAGAGAATGTAACCCCATCCACCAACAATATAGAAATCAATCAATTAAATGTTAAATACATTCGTTAATATCATGCATTATTTTTTTTTTATCTTTTGTTAATATCATGCATTACTTTCCTTTTATCTTTTTAGAGTCTCCACGAGAAATAGATTTATTAGATTACATAGCAGAATACTTGTTATATTAATCGGTGTGGTCTCTATACCATGTGTAAATATACTATTGCATTAAATAATTCTCTCCTTAGCTAACAACATTTATTTTGAGCTTTGAGCATTGGAATGCAAATTTTATTAATCCTATGATCATTTTATTACTAGAATTTAGAGGTTAGGCTTTGTAAAACTCACCCTAAAGAACCCTTTAGAGACTCCCCATCTCACCACCGGTCATAATCGATGGATGCAACTATATTAGTCTCCATCATCCAGGCAATAGGGTTTCAATCCAAAGGTCTAGATTTCAACTAGATAGTTCATGGTAACTCGTCAGATATATATAGAGCACAAAGTGTAGACTAAATAGTTTTTTTATTGGAATCTAGCTATATAATTTAAACAAAAAATGTCAATTTTTTGTTGTTTAAAATACATTTTTGAGTGTATAAATAGTTTCAACATAACATTCCACACACGAGCAAAGTAAAGGTACTCATGACAAAGCTTATATTTTAATGGAATATGTTTCTAGTTCAAAACATGTCAATGGCTCCAATCTCCTTTAGTCACATTGATCTCAAAGGGTAATCCTTTTTTAACACGGGCATCTACACATGGTTAATGGGTGAGTGGATGAATATGGTTTACACTTTTGAGCCAAATGTGGTGATGAAATTTCTTTTATCGAATTGAAGCCCTCAAAATTCATAAGTGTTGTCAATTTTTATGCAAATACACAATCATGGAATGGCCAACACCAACCAATGTTCATGAGGTACAATGTTTGATGGGCATGGTCTTGTATTATAATAGATTTGTCTAAGGGTTTTTTAATATGGCAAACCATATTACCAAGCTTGAAGGAAAGAACAAGAAGCTCATTTGGACTGAAAAATGTGAAGACTTGTTCCAAAGGTTAAAGATATTATTAACTAGAAGGCCAATTTTGAAGGAACCATATGGAGAAAGAATTTATGGTTTGCACTCATGCCTCCAAGGAGGGTTGGGCTTGATAGCCAACCTTTCATGGTTGGTTTTTGAGGGAAACCTAATTATCACCCTTTTTTAATGGATATTGGTATTTAAAGTTTTCTTTAATTTAATTTTAATTTAGATATTAAAATTAATTTAGAGAGCTTTGTGGTCCTAAATTTAAATCAATTTTTTAATATATACATTTTTTAATATACACACTAGCATAGATCTATCTTAAGCACATATTTATCTAGAATTGAGAATAAATCCATATTAAGCATATATTTATCAATAATTGATAGGAATAAAAAAAAGATTTACATATCAACAAACTTAATCTTTTTTAGAATTTGATAAATTTTGATTAAAGTAAATCTATATTTTTTAGAGTTTGATAAATTCTTATGGCAATCATTGAACCTTTTCATATTAGATAATATTTGTCTTATCTACAATGCATCTTTGGCCCTTATATATTTTGGGTGACTATCTTATTTCAAGGAAAATACTTCATTATATGATCAACAATTTAACTCAATAGCTTCATAAATAAATTAATAGTGGAAGAATATGTCAAGGGCATCATAATTCAGAGTTTGGACATATTCAAAAATCTTCAAATGATGGTTAACAGGAGTCAAACCTCTGGCCTCTCTCTTGCGGTTAGCATGGGAGCCACTTTAGTTGTCTCGTCGTTGTCTAGGGCTTAGCATGAGTGCGACCACGGACGAGATATCCTAGACCTATGACTACGACTAGAACAAAAACCCTAATTTCTATATGGGCTTCATATCTAAAGTCATGTTGTAGATGAACACTATCAGGTGCACTTAAATCATACTTGAACATCATAGAATACAAATAGTGATAAGGGTAAGAATCTTGAGAAGTGATTCTACCTCTACCTAGGGATCTGTATCATTCATCTTCATTCATGTAGTTAACCTGTCTCGAATTGAGTATTTCCTTTGGGTATATGTCCTTGGAATTGTTTCGAAAGATGCTTTTGTGGTCTTGTTAGAACTTGAAATTACTAATCTCCTAAATCTCACAAGCGATTCAAGGTGAGGAACTTGCTAAGATTTGCTACCTTCAATAAATTCGCTGATTGCTTTTTTATCTTCTTATCTCAACTTAATTTTAAGCGGTGTTGTCCATCAAAGTCTTTGATGAGCATTAGCTTTGCAAAAAAGTAGAGGCAAAAAAATAATTAGAAATGAAGAAGGCAAGATAAATCAATGTGTTAGCTCATAAAGGTAAAGGTGTTTTTTAGATCACTACCTTTGGTTAGTACAAGTTTTGATGTATCAAGAATCTAGCCATCTCATTTGATTGTGCTAGCGAGCTTTTCTTTAATTAACATGATGTGATGCATGATCTAGACTTGCGTCTGGCAAGCCAGGATAGTGCCATTGATAAGAGGCTTTTCATGCCTGTCAACGAGGATGCTATTCCCAAAAAATGGTTGGCACTAAAGCATACATCTAAGGTTCAATTTGTTTCAATTCATATAGGTCATCCATGAAACTTATTCTCTTTTCCTCGCATAAGCATCGAATAATTATTTGTTCAATTTACCAAATTTTCAAATTTAATAAGGAAGCATTTTTATCAGCATAACATCTGAGCTTTTTAGCTTTTACATTTCTGGGACATTACTATAGGTTCAATGGAAGAACAAGGTTTGTCTCAAATATATTTTTCTGAGGTGAAGGCTCTTGCTTTGTTCTTTGATATAAGTAAATATTGTCTTCAAACATTTTTACATACCATACCAAAACTTCAGGTTCTTATCATGTAAAATTACAATTCAAAGAATGCAGTGCTTAAAGGCCTATTAGTATTTTCGCCACATTAAGTCTGTATTCCTTGAGAAGTTGATACTACCTCCTCTTTACGAGTACTATAGATCCTGGAAGAACTTGGAAAAATTGTTTGTATGCCTTTGTGAGGGCTTGGGAAATATGACTCTATTTGACAAGGGGCAAGTCCTAGAGTTTCCTAATTTTGTAGAATTATGAAACACAGATAATCACACATTTGAATTTCAATTATGCCTGAATGACATCTCTAAATATCATATGAAAAGAACTAAATGTTGAACATAAAGAATCCAATGCGAATACAAATTGAAGATACCACTTAGGCTTAATAAAAAACCAAAGATGTATTTTGCACTATATCAATTGACCATGATTTTTTATTTTAACAAAGTAAAAGTTATCTGCACAAGAATTTTCTAATAGTTGTACACAGACGCAACTCCTTTACATGCTAGGAAAACAACGTTTCTTTGGTTTATCTTGAACTCTTTCATTTAAAACTTTTACATATATAGCCATATGATAGAACACTTGCTAAAGCTAAGAAAAAACATTTTTCTATATACAATGAAAAATGTGTAAAAAATGAAGCATGTCCAACACAACGAAGTTGTTAGAAATTAATTAATGGAGCAAATAAATACACAAAATATTGTGGAAAAATAGATACAAAAATGCATAGGACAAGAGAGACACAGATATACTTGGTTCACCCAATGTGAACTACGTCCACGAAGAAACAGCCAATCCTTCCTTTTATTTTATACTACAAAATGAAGATATACAATCTACAATAGATCCATTATATTTTCCTATTCACTCTCACACAATCTACTGTCTCTTTCTTACTCATAATAATAATACATATCTGCAACAAAATTTCCTCATAAGTTTTACCATCAGATGATCCGCCTAATGAATGAACCTTATTGACTACGAAATTATATTATGTCAGCTTCCCCCCTTAGACCCCCACGCAACAATAGTGGGGAGGCAAGCCCCCTCACACCCCCTCCCCCCGTCGAGGATTGGGATCTAGAAGCGGCTGAGATAAGACCTCTGAATCAAGAAGACAGTCAGACTCCAAATCCAATAGAATGTGCAGAAGAAACATTGAGTAATATGATGCAATATACTTATTTTTTCACTTGCACACTCTAGCAACAGAATGGCAAATTGATGGTTTACTCTTCTACATGTCCTATAAACAAAGCTTATGCTCAAGGAAACACGATTTTCTGCACAATTTTGTGTGCACCCCACACAACGTTAACTCAATTGACTAGTGATATGTATTGTTTATCACTAAAATATTATGAGTAATGTTAGTAATAACAGTGTGTGGAGTCTATCCCAGAGCATGTGTGGAGGAGGTGTGCCTAGATATAGCATGTGTGGAATAATTTTTCATACTTCATTGTGCAAAGCAAGCATGGGATGAGACATAAATGTGAGCAAAATGCAGACCCCACTTAAGTAGTTGTAGAAACAAGGAGATACATATTATTTATGACTAAAATATTAGCAACAAGATCATAAAATTCCAATGTTTTCTTTGGTATTATTGCAATTAAAAAATATGCATTGTTTAATACTAAAACATTAGCCATGAAATCCTTCAGTGCAAAGTGCAACTATCCACACATTGAAATCTTCCTCTAGATAATGGACTTCATCCCCACTTCTGCATATATGCATAATTTCAAATATATCCAGAAATACGAACACACGCATTAATTACAATTAAAATATGATCAATAATATGTTCTCATCATCATATTTCCTCAATAACAGTTGTTTCTTGTTCATATAGAACATCAAATAAAATATCATTTCAAATCATATATAATCATATGAATCATAAAAGGATACCATAATCATCCTCCCTCTCACGGAGGGGCCAACTGTAAGTCTATTCTTCTTTCGAATAGTTGTATTGTCTCAATGTATGAGAGTACCTTGGTCCCAACCATAGATATGGAGCTTGCTACCAATTGGATCATCACAATGTATTCATCGTATCCTTGACATATCAAGATCATGCTCAAAGAAATCTTCTACGGAGCTTTTATATCTTGCCTCATAGCTAGCTATTCTAGCAACATCACGATCAACCTCGGTCATGTTATCGACCTCTCATCCAATATATCATGGTAGATCTCATGCTAAATTAGCATTCGAATGTCCACATCAACAATAATCTCAAGTATAAATTATACATCTTTGTAGGTATATATCATAGGAGAAATATCATATTCTCAAAATAGAACACCTTATGCAGATATTTCAAAGCATGCTCGATGGTGACTCTATGTAAGTGAAGAAACACTCATGAATTCATTATGCACATCATACATCTACAAATGGATGTTCAAAACAAAACATCAATGCTCCAACTGTCGGATTCCATGTTAAGTTCAATAACATATTGAACTTCAAATAAGAGTATCCAAGGACTTTCTTTTTTTTTCATGACATTTTCCAATAGCTTTGAAATATGGAATTTCTTTTCAAATTCTAGAAATGGATTCATCATGCCGTGATACATTATTTCGGGCTTCACAAGCCTTCTCCCTCTGATTATATCATCATAGGCTTATCACCTCTCACAAGTAGGTCATGAGGATATAAAACCAAAACCATAATCAATATCAAAGCCATACATTGGAACTCATTGTCCTGACTTCATCATAGAACTCTCAAATCTAAAAATATCTGGATTGCAATGCTCTAATGATAATGCCAACATTATCATCCTTACATAACTCAATGTGGTACCATCAACAACAAATTCAACTCATCAGAGTTTATAACCCATATGATAATCATTATCAAAGTATTATTACTTTCAACTAGGAGATAGGTGTATCTCATATGAAATCATGACTTCATCATGCCAACAAGTCATGCATTATCAATCTAAACATTATCAAGTCATTCTCATAAGCATAATATAAGTCATCCTATCACTAGGTGTAAATGCATATGTCAAGGAAGAGTCATGCAGGTTCCATTTTTCGTGCCAAATCATAACTCTCATTATTTCAACTGTTGTGCTAAGAATGAGGAGGCCAATAAGTCATCATGTCCACATATTATCGATATTGGGGAAAATCAACAATCATCAAATCGTATCACTAGACATCACGTCATGTCCATATGTTATTGAAGAGAGATCTATAGTCAAAGCACATCTTAATATTGAAATCAAAGTTATTTTGAAACATCATGAAGAAACACTTTTCATAAATACCAGTAAGGCCAAATCATGCCAACCCCTTGTATCTAAGATATAGTGACATATCCGTTTGTATGTCATGGTCACCTGTAAACAAAAATTTAGTCTACATGTTAATGCTATGGCAATCATTGAACCTTTTCCTATTAGATAATATTTTTCTTATCTATAATACATCTTTGGTCCTCATATATTTCAGGTGACTATTAGATTTCAAGGAAAATAGCTCATTATATGATCAATAATTTAACTCAATAGCTTCAGAAATAAATTAATAGTGGAAGAATATGTCAAGGACATCATAAATCAGAGTTTAGACATCTTTAGAAATCTTCAAATGATGGTGAAAATGAGTTAAACCTCTGGGGTCTCTCTTCTGGTTAGCATGGGAGCCACTTTAGTTGTCTTGTCGTTGTCTAGGCCTTAGCATGAGTGCGACCAGGGACGAGATATCCTAGATCTATGACTGCAACTAGAAAAAAAAACCTAATTTCTATATGGGCTTCCTATCTAAAGGCATGTTGTAGATAAATACTATCAGGTGCACTTAAATCATACTTCAGAACCATAGAATACAAGTAGTGATAAGGGTAAGAATCTTGAGAAGTGATTCTACCCCTACGTGGGGATCTGCATCATTCATCTTCATTCATGTTGTTAACCCATCTTGACTTGAGTCATAAAACAACATATTTGTTAGATGATAAACATATGGCTATCAACATCATGAAATCAATATTTCGTCAAAGATTGAGACTCAAAGAAGCAAATAGAAGCAACATCATATCTCAAAGTTTATGAACACAAGAGCATTTTCTATCAAGTCACTCCATCAACTTACTGTTTCATGTTTAACCATATTTCATGAAGACAAGACCATAGGTAGTAAGAGATCTGGAATATCAATCTTACAGTTATACTTCTCATATGAAAAGTACCATGCTCCTCATGACTAAGGAGATCAAATTAGGTCAAACAACAAGAGTGTCAATCACTCTTTCCATATGCTTTCATCATGCTTATCACAAGAATTAACAATAGAATAATGTATAGGAGTCAATGAACTATCCTTCTATGAAAAGTGTCATTTTATAGACCTAAGGTACTATCCTTCTTTAGGATCAAGACATACAAAAATAGATCATACATGTTAGCCAACTATTAATTGTATCAATGTATCAACATTAGATAACTTCAATGAATTCAAGAAGATCAAAGTGTTCAATACCAAGTGCATCGTTTCATCATAGGAAACATAGATCTAAGTCACTTTCATATACATGTATGATCCATTAAATAAAGTATCATTCTCATTCAACCTTAGGGCTTACCAATTCAATAGTTGAAACACAACATACCATCCATATCTTGTAGTATCCAAATACTAGAGCATGTGCTCATTACCCATGAGCTACTTGAAGTACTTTTTCATATTTTCATCAAGTACCTCTTTACCTATTTCTAGATATTCATCCTAAAAGAATCCTTACGAAGGACCCACTCATCACATGTCATCATGGAGGTTAGAAACTTCCATATAATCAAATAAACATAATCATAAGATCTATAAGTAAGAAGCATCATAAGTCAAGAAATGCATATCTTCAATGAGAGGTGATCCTCTCCCTCTCAAATAAATATTCAAGAGTCATCAATGTCCATGTTCCATATACCAATGTTGTCTTCAAGTATCCAACCAAACCTCCTAAGGGTTATCCCATCTCGAAATTCATCAAATCTTCTACGAGTGGTTGAGCATCTACACATAGATCATGATGGAGTTTCATACATAAAATCTAAAGAATATACCATAGACCAAGAATTTCTCTCCATCTGTAGCCTCATATAATACATCAAACCCTAATCATCAACATCTGTAGGGTTTTTTGTAAACCCTACAATTCTTATAGGTTTCCACCATCCTCTTGTTGCTTCCATCAATGGTGTCATCATCACGATGATTTCCATGGATTTTATTCAACCTGGATATGACTCCACATTAATTTTCCTTAAGGAAACATTGTTCTTTACTATGACAGTTGTATTTCACCATTAATACTTTAAGTTCACCCTATATTATTATTTCATTATTGAGATCTATACTATTATACATCAACATGTGCAATAAAATAGAAAGAAACAACATCACCATCATCATCAATGTAGAAGAATATAAAAGGAACATTAGAATAAAGCATGCACACTTATAGAGACAACAAGATTGGTTCGCGACCAAGGAAAAACCCAATATTGGGAAAACCCTTGAAAATATTCTTCTTCTTCTTAGATCATGATAAAAAGTTATAACAGTGAGTACAACAAGCCCAATACATATGATCAACAACAGGTAACAATATGCTAGACCTATAGATGTTTTATAACAACATAGAAAGATAGATCCACTGATATGTAGCAGAGAAACCCATATCCACAAATCACTGATGCTAAGATGCCAAAACCTCAAATCTAAATCCTTTATCATTAGTATTATTGTGAGCAACTAAAAATCTCAAAGTCACACTTACTAAGACATTATATGAGCAACTATAACAATAAAGTCACTTGAGGAGTGTGCTTATGAATATTTCCCTAAACACAAAAGAACCAAAGTCGCTCTCTTATCGATCCGTCCGAGTGACCACCAAGTCAAAATCACACCCTCATAGTGCTATCCAAGTGACTGAACTAACAAAATCACTTCCTAGGCTATCTGAAGCCTACAACTGGGGACTAAAACCTTTTGATGAGTCTCTAAGCCCAGAGTTTATCCCTCTGAACTACCTCGAGAGGATATATGGATCATTAGCGAGAATTCAATTCCCACTTTAACATCCAAATCAATATCTTTAAAACCTCCACTCCCTAGCCTTGAAGAATCCTGAATGTGTCACACGATCAATCACTTTATCTATTTTTCTTAATTTTATTCATAAGCTTATTATTATATAACCCCTCTAATCAAAGCCTAATTAATGACATTATAATCTATTAAACAACAATCAAATTTTTTTATTTTTCACATATACACATTTGTTTGATTCTCATTATATATTTATATTTTTATTATATTTTGAATATTTATTAACATAATATAATCCGATATGGATATTATAATCCTAACATTACTTACTAAAGCATTTGTACATATTAGATTCATATTATCTAAATATTACCATTTATATTATTAATTAAATCATAAAAAACTCATTTGATTTTATCTTTAATCCCCTTAAAATTCATAAATTCATAAATTCTAATTAATATTGGATTTTGTAAATTTAGTGTTAGTGTCCGCCATTATTCTCACATCCTTCTTCTATTTATTAATAACATGGGAAGTTCATTATTTCATATATTTTTCATCTTGAAGATGAACCATAGTTGCTGGTTTGAAACGTCGAGAGTAAAAATAGCAAATGTGATGAATCGAGAAGTTTTTTTATAACACAATGAATATGGTTGCAGAAATTTAGAATGTGAAATACTAGCAAAATATTTAAAATATCTGGGATATAAGAATTTCCACCATGCGATGAATAATATATTTATATAAGAGTGTTTGAATACATGTAATATGAGATATGAGATTCCAATGTTACAAAGGAGGGCCTACTTATATACCTAGGCAGGTGCCCCTTCATGAATGGTCATGTTCCCTTAGACATGCCTCCTAAGTACTACTTATTATTTATTCTATTATTATTATGATTATTATTTTATTTTATTTTGTATATAATTATATTCATAATTTGATGAACAAGTTCATATGCATAATATAATATTAAATGTATGGAATATAAGAATGTCTATCATGAGAATAATAATATATCTATATAAGAATATTTGAATATAAGAGATATGAGATATGAGATGTCAATGTTAAAAATTAGGGCCTCCTTATATACCAAGGTAAGTGCCCCTTCATGAATGGTCATGTCCCCTTAGACATGCCTCTTCATTATGATTATCATTTATTTAATTATTATTATAATTAGTTTTGTTAGTTTAATTTTTATATAAATTATATTCATAACATTTTCTTCTTCTTCGAAGATGTTTTCCTCTAATCTTATTGCCGACAATGTATGTCATTTATTTATTTCTCTTGTAATCTATTCACATCTTTTTGGAATTATTCAAGTTGTCATCTTCGATGATAGAAGATGATAGGATCCTTTGAAAGATAAATAAGGTTTTTGAACTGAGAAGGTATCTCACGATTCTAAATCAATATTCTATGGAAATTTGCAATTACTTGATGGTTGAGATAATTTCTTATCATGAGATTGGATTGTATTAACATACTTATTATTAAAAACATAAGTGTTGTTTTTTTTCTTTTTGAGTGAAATGGATACCCAAAATTTTTACGATGTCTTGTCTTGTGTTTCAGATGTCGATAATGAATTTTGTGATTTGATTTTGTATTATCATATGTGTGGCAACTTCTTGATTTACTTTAGGTATTGATTTTTTTGAGATGGTTACAAAATATTCCCTTAGAAATTTCATCATATGAACTAAAACATCTGAGTATGTTTTTCCTTCATCTGATTTGTCATCTTCTTCAGTCGTGGTATTGAATGGATCGATATTTTTTCCTTTTTCTTCAACTTGCACTATTACATTTGAAGACATTGATAGTTCTTTCATGATTAGTTCTTTTAATTTCTTCTTTAATGATTTCTTATCATCCTTAAGTTTCTTAATTTGAGTGAGAAAATTTTGGTTATCATTTTCTTAGAGTAAAAGTTCTTTAGCTTATGATTCAATTTCATTTTGATGCCATGCATTGGGTGAACCACATATATCTGTGTCTCTCTTGTTTTATGCATTTTCTGTTTTTATAGTTCTGCATTATATTTTATGTGTTCCATTTCTATGTAATATATAATTTTCTAACATTTATAAAAGAATAACGAGAGTTTCTCATCTTTTAAATCCCTAATTTGTTCTAATAATTTTTTAATAAGGTTTTTTAACTGTAAATTTTCTCATTTTTTTCTGTTGGAGTTTTTTAAGTGTAAAACTTTATTTCTTTCTTCCTTTTTAATGGCCAAAAGGTGTTGAGGAAAAAATGGAGAATCTCCTAAACATGTGCAGTGAAACACTTTGATCACCATGGAATTACAGATCGAGTGTTTTATGGGAAAAAGGTTGAGATCGAAGAACAAGACTCTGATACGATTATACTAAAAAAATATTCTAGTTGTTTGTACTTATAATGTATTTGTATATGAAATATTGTAAACAATATACATATTGATGGATGATAGAATAAATTGGATTGATAGTTATGATGAGGACCATTATAAATACGAGACATAGTGCCCTTTCATATGAAGAGATGTGTTTCTTTGATAAGATACACCTTTATACATTTTAATTAATTATTTCTCATTATTATGTTTGTTACATTGTTAATTTTCCTTTTTTTAATATTAATTTAGTTTAATTTAGTTGTTTACTTTGAAAGTGAATTCGATATTTTTTCTTTTAATTATTGTAATGCATTTATTTAGTATAACGACTTGTCTCCCATACTCTTGTAAAACACTAAGGGATCTTAAAACTAAGAAATATAAAATAGATATATATTCTAGGAATAAATCTAAGAAAATATTATTATTTAAGTCACAATAACTATCTATATAATTAAATGTGAATAAAATTGAGTTTTTTATTTCTGTATTTTTTTTTAAAGAAATGATTAGGATTTTTTATATTAATATCAAGTTTCTTTCAAGGCTAGAAAATTTTACAATTTCACCTAAATCTTTGACTATTGAGCTCAAACATGTCCAAAATTTCATTTTAAGCTACTACACGTCCTGCATACTGTGAATCTTAATATATATCATCCCAAAACCTTCCAGTAAAATTCTAAAACTAGTACATATTTGAAATACACAATTTAAAAAAATATATAGAAATCACCTACATTGATCAAGCCAAATTTAAAGTTAACATCAACAATTTCATCAGCATCTTTCCTTTATTGCATTGGATCAGGGACCTCGGTCACTCCTGCCACCTCAACATCTTCCTTCAGTCCTTCCAAGGTCATAAGTTAATTCACATCCAACATCTTCCTCATGTCCTCACCCAAGATGAATTCTTATACACCTTTAGCACTCAAGGATTCAAGTCTTGCAAAATGGAGGTCTAATAGCTCGATATTTTTTTTTAGTCTGTCATTTTTAGTTTGTAGCAGACAATTCTTTTGATTTAGGAGCAGTAACTAGGCCTCAACCTCTGTGACCCTTGTTTCCTCTTATTTGTTTAAATAATACAAAATGTGATCCAACATTGCAGAGTGGTAATCTAGATGATGGATGAATTCCTCCTTATCCAAGATAGGTGGCATCTCCATGTATTGACCTACGCAATGACCTTGTTTATTTTGTATGACCTTAGATATTCAGACTTGAAATTTTGCAAAAAAAAAAAAAAGTGATGACCATCCTAGCCTTATAAGCTCATTATCTAGGAATATATGCCCTAGTAAGAAATATATCCACACACCATCTTCAATGTACCAATTTTCAATGTACATTCTATATACTAGAAACTCATATCTAAGTTAAAACCACTGCGATTTTCTACTTGTGCCATTAAAATGTTTTACCTTACATGTGTGTGCTTCTCCTTATGAATGAGGAAAACATGCCCCTACTCCCTCCCACATTTATTATGGGTGTGGTTGAACCTCCATATATCTCATACCACACTTACAACAATATTCTGATGTCATGTGTTTGCATGGGCTCGGATTTCGATGGTAATGAGGAGCCACCAAACTGTTGGGTAATCATTTTGAAGATTCACGAGACATGAATGTTTGATAATGTGTGGATTTGGGAATCATTCTAAAGGTTCATGAGACATGAATGTTGAGTAATTTGTGGACATTGGACCACATTATTTAACTATAAAAAAATTGAATTATATTTTACTTTAGAGAACCTCATCACTTTAAGCTACAATTACTATTTATTACTAGTGATAAATCAATTTTAAAATCCCAAAATTAAATATTGTTATTTAGGTTACAAGTATTATTTAATAATAATAGTCTAATTTTTTGAAGTCTCACTAGCAAAATCGGTTGAGCATGGGCCTCCTTAACAAGGTGACCCAGGATCAAACCTAACATGGGGTGGTTGTACCCTGTGCTGGGGGAGGAGACATGTCAAAAAATTGATCATCTTAGGGATGGTGTTGTCGAGACTGAGTCTGATCCCTGGGTGACTTTGACAGCCTGGATGCCCCTGGGTCTCTACTCCTTAAGCCATAGGTAAAGCCTGTAGGATCCAACTTGACAAATAATAATAATAATGTACTTTTAGAGTTATGGAGTTAAATATTAAATTGATGTATGAAACTTTCTTGTTTATAGGATAAGTGACACATTTTCTTCTAATAATTTGATTAGTTACATAAGTATATATTCTTCCTTTATATATATATATATAAACACATCAAAATCCATATATATATATAGGTATATATATATATATATATTTCTTAACAATCATATCCACCAATACATATCTCTTAATTGATGAAATGAGATCAATACTAGTTTAAGAGTTAACTATTTAATATTCAAATATAAAACATACAAATGATCTAAAAAAGAGTGTTGTGTAATTATTATGAGTTTTCGAGTTTTTGGTGAAATTTACTGTAAATACATTTAGTTAAATTGTGATATTTTGTTGTTTAAATTGTGTTTTTGACTACATGTGAT
>APFE031136376.1:2983-23748 GCA_000404065.3 Pinus taeda | reverse complement strand
TATTAAACTTTACTCTCGAATATCTCACTATCATACCCGTTATAGCTAGTTTCATCATGTTCTTCAATCATCTGTTTAGAGATTTAATAGCTTACTCATTTAGTTTGAAGGATTAGGGTGCTTCTAATCTAAGGCTTGCCTTTCTTCTTCAATCCTATTATTTAGAGCTCAGAATGTCTACGGGTTGCCAATATTTATCCGACAGGGCCTAAAGACTAATCTATCTCATTGTAAGAATTAATTATTCTATCAATTTTGGTTCTTACCAGATCACAATCAGATCTTTACTGCTTAACAAAATCATAACACAACATCCACAAAAAACCATTTCTTGGAAGGAAACAAACTTAAAACAATAATAGTTACATAAAAACACTTATATGTTCTTACTAGATCACATATCTTTACCAGTTAACAAAATCATAACACAACATCCACAAAAAATCATTTTTTGGAAGGAAACAAAACTTAAAACAATAATAGTTACACAAAAACACTTATATCTTTAAATCGGCTAGCATGCCACAAAAACCACAAAGGATAAAAGATTGCTCCACCCAACCAATGAGTATAAGTAGTCTCTACCAGAACCCCTCGAGCTAGTTTCAATTCTAGAGCGATTTTCTTGACAGGGACTACACGAGGTCCACCTAGGGCTTATTTGACCACAACAAGTCCTGCTTGGCTTATCTGACCACACCAAGTCCTACTTAGGGTTTCACAAGCCTCATGGGTCTAATTAGGAATTTCATTGATCAACTAGATCAAGCATTCTTTTTTCTTGTAGTGTCATGCCTAAGGTATCAAACTTTCAGTTTCCTCTCTTGGGCCTCCTCCAACTAGGCTCCAAGTTACTAGGCCTCCTCAAGCTTTTTCTCTCACACCCTCTTAGCTCCCTTTTCCTCAATTGAGATGATTTATCTCTACATAGAGGAATAACTGTCCTCTAAGTGTCTGATAAGTAAATTTCTCATTTTACATCTTTTACAAATGAAATTTAGGATAAAAATAGTCATTTATGTTTATCAGCTATTCATAAAGGCCTCTATATGGGCCATAGTTTTCCAAGTCATTTCATTAAAAGTAAATAAAAATATTTCGCGAAGGGGTTTTACAATAATAAAGTATTTAAACATAAAATTTTGATGGAGTTTTGATTTTAAACAAGCAATGTTTTCATTATTATAATAGAATTTTTTTTTTTCCCATAGCTAATTATGCATTAAAATTTTATTGAAAGCTATAATTCCTATATGAAAATTCAATAGAAATGTAATCCATTTCTATATATCAATTAGTCTAGCACAAACACTAGTTTGATGCTAAATATGTAACTTTTAATCTTTTGAGGTAGTTTAGATTTTCTTTAATATATGTTTTTCATAGGACTCATCTATTTTGATTTAAAATGATATTAATGAATTATATTTATTGTTTGCATGTGTTTATGACTATGAAGTTACCAAGTTGTTCAATGGGAAAGTTGTAGCCATAGGAGAAAAGAAGAGAATCTTTTCTTTAAAAGCTCTTTACATACATATTTAAAACTTTTTAATTTGTAAGTAAGTTGAGCATATGTATTCCTTCTCTTTCATTTTACAAATTTCTTGACACCATAAACACTCATGGACTTTGCCTCACATAACTCGGATAAAGTGATACTTTTTACTCACATGCCTCTTACCTTACTCTTTTCCACACATTTATTTTTACCATCATAATTTTAAATATATCATAAATTAAATTAAACTAAAATAATAAATAATTTCAAATTACCATTTATAATATATAAAATTTAAATATTATATAAATAAATATTCAATAGAATATATCTCAATTTAAAAATATTATAAAATGTATAATTAACATCTCACATTCCAAACTAACTCAACACATTTCCTAGGAACTTTTTCCAGTGCTTTTATTTTTAAGCAAAAATATATCTAATATATACTATAGAAATGATAGAAAAAATAAATATCATACATGCTATTAAGCTCTTTCACAATAAATTTATACCAATTTTAAATAAGTTTTATTAAAAAAATTAAAAATCATTTCTTCCAATTATAAAATTAACTATACTCTATAGTAAAAATAATTATTAATTTAGGATTAATTAATTAAATTGTAATTATCGTGTGTAAATCTGAATTTAGGTTGGAATGTTATGAAATTCTTTAAAAACGTAAGTTGTATTAGATTAATTCCAAATACTAAGAGCATCCAGCAGACTCAATGAAATCCTCGCAATTCAATGAATTCTCTCGTATAGTGTAGAGAAAAAATAGAAACTGTTTTGATCGTGGTAATTCTCACATGTAGTCCGCATAAACATAAATTGTTTGGATAGAGTCCTTTATTATTTTGACGTTAATGTTTAGATAGTTTTTTTTTATAGTTAAAATTGATTTAGTATTATTAAAAACCCTTAAAGCATTTAAAATCTTGAAATTTTTAGTTGTTGGAAATGCAGAGGAGACAAAATAAGAATTCACACATAAAACACATTAGCTGCTGCTCTTCTATTGATCACACAAAACATAATGATTACAATGAACTCGGTGAAGGGTATTTATCATTTTCTAACTAGTTATTCGCCTTACATGTATCCACATGCAACCACACGTCTATCACTTAACTCAACTTGACTAACACTCATATACTGAATCACACAAAACATAATGATTACAATGAAGCGGGTGAAAGGTATTTATCCTTTTCTAACTAGCTACTCACCTTACATGCATCCACATGCAACCACACGTCTATCACTTAACTCAACTTGACTAACACTCAAATACTCAATCACTGAGTTAATTGACTGTCTATGTTTAGCTAACTCCTCATGCAAGAGTAATTATCTTATTTTAACACTCCCCCTTAATTACGACTACTAGACTAAAACATGGTTCATGACAACTCAAACATGTTCAGTGGTCCATGTCTCAACTAGGCTTGCAAACGACTGCTAGACTAAAACATGGTTCTATGACAACTCAAACATGCTCGATGGTCCATGTCTCAACTAGGCTTATAACACCCAAATTTCTTCTATGAAACTCAAACATATCTTGTGCTAATGACTTAGTAAATATATCAACCAATTGATTACTAGATTTACAAGGCTTCAAGTAAACTTCTCCATTGCTCACAAGTTCTCTAATAAAGTGATATCTAGTATCAATATGTTTTCTCGTCTGATGAAACACACTATCCTTGGATAGTGCAATCGTTGAAGTGTTGTCACAATATATTGTCGTTGATCCTTGTTGTTTTTGCTTGAGTCCATCAAATACTCTTCTTAACCACACTGCTTGACATGCTGCTGATGTTGCTGCTACATATTTTGCTTTCGCTGACGAAAGTGTCACAATGGGTTGCTTCTTAGATGCCCATGAAATCACAACTGAACCAAAGTGGAACACAAAACCAAAAGTGCTCTTCCTATCATCCAAACTGCCTGCACTTAACAAATTATGTTTGAGACTAGGAACATAATATACCTCTGAGATTGTCTTCGACTCCCCTTGCTTGGTCAGAATGTTGACCACTCCTTTGCCATCTATTTCCACAATCTTGTCAGTCCCCAATGTTACCTCTATTTTCACAGATTGATCAAAATTTGCAACCAAAGCCTTGTTGCTATCATATAGTTACTGCAACCACTGTGTAACATCCACACACTAACAGAAGTTTTTAGGTGAGTAGTTTTCACATTTTTTGGCATTTATTTTTAGATTAACAGTTTTCACATGAATAAGCATTTCACGTACATAACTTACTGTATAGATTATATTACACTAGTCCTCTGCGGTAATGGTTTTCTCTCTTTAACCGTCTTTTTCCGAATTACCTGCCATCTAATTTCTGATCACCGTTTTCTATATCGCCGTCATTAATTAATTCGAAATCCCATATCAACGTGTCATTTTGTGAACGCTCTTGTAAAGAGTTATTAACCGTGGCACCCTTAGATTCTTTGGGTTTACATGCTTCAGCATTTACAGCTTTCTTCCTCCTTGATTTCTCTTTTGATTTCCTTGATTCTTCACCTTTAATATTGTTTTGAACTTTCACCCCCTCCTTTTTTAATTTCTTTGTGCTCGAGTCCATGCAGCCCTGTATACAGTAAATGAGGTTAGCTTACATTAATATCTAAATTATCACGTATAAAAAAAGAAATTATCACACATAATAAAGGAATAATGTTGGAAAAATCACCGCACTTTTATAGAATCTGTAATTTCTACTCTGGGGATTCTAGTGACTGGGTTGTAATGTTTACCACAACTTCCGGGTTTTAATGTAACGGCAAATCTCCACATGGTATCAGAGCTTGGACCCAGGTTCGATTCCCCTGACGTTCGATTCCTCCGAGCTGAGTTTGAGAGGGGGTGTTGGAAGAATCACCACACCTCTATAAAATCCATAATTTCCACTTTGAGGATCCTAGGTTTGTAATGTTTACCACTACCTGCTGGTTTTTAGTTACTGGGTTTTAGTGTAACGACAAATCTCCACAAATAAGTATAGTAACATTTTAGTTAATATGACATATTTTCGAGAGTGAAAATTTCTACAGTTATTTCAGAAATTTTCCTTAAAACTTTTCCGAATATAAAAATAAAACACACAGAATAAAATATGAAAATGAATCACCGGAAGAAGAGAAATTCAGAGTGACTTTACTAGAGTTTTGCTTGCCAACTTCCCCGTTTTAGATATACATGAAATTCGCCCAGCCGAATCCAAAATGCTGTTTATATATTCGGAAGAATCGGCACAGTTGGTACGTAGAAAATGAGAATTTAATTAAACGAAAAACCTCACCAGAGGGAGAACCAAAAAATACCACCTTTTATCATTCGTGTAGGAAGAGGACAATATTATGAATTCTTCATTTATACAAAACATAACAACGCTATCTTAGCGGACGATATTAAAATATCCTTTTCTAAATCATAATCACAACATTGATACCCATGAAAGCCGACCATAATTAGCTAATCAATGAAGCTACTTCATTACATGTACAGAATTTACATGACAGGCTTCTCAACTGATGGGTATTTTTTTATGATATGATTTGGTTTAATTTATTATTGGGTGATTTTAAGATTTTTTTAAATGTTAAATTTTATATAATATTAGTAGCTTTATTTTTATTATATATATTTTTTTTCACAATGTGAGTTTCTTTTGGTAATTTGTGAAATTATTTATGGAAATAAGATTTAAATAAAAAAATTTATTTGTTGCTCATAATTATAAAAAGATAAATGTTATATATTATATCTAGCGAATATAGATTTATTTAGATTCTTTTCCAACCAAATTATAAATGCTTAAATGTAATATTTATTCTTATTATCAATTTTATCATGGTGAAATATTTATTTAGATTTTATTTATTTGAATTTATAGTGTTTTTTTAATTTTATTTGTATCTTTGTATTTGAGAGTTAGTGTAGATTGTGTGACCATTTTGGATATATAATAGCCTATTAAATTAGTTATATCATATTAATATGCGTTTCAATTTGTACATATACATTCATGGTTGGGATGATAATGTAAATCACTCTCTTTGTGTTTCCCTTCCAAGAATTGGTGTTCTTGCTAATAGTTTGAGTACAAATGTTTAATATTAATGTAGAAATATTTCCACACAACTTTATAATAAGGGTTTACTAATGAGCTTTCCTTTATTATTTTTTCTTTTTGCTTGTGTATCAAAAATCAGATTATGCTTCCCTTGATGCACTAAGTTGGAGGAGGAGCCCCTCTCTCTCCTACCACAACATGGCCTAGGCAGATCAATGACGAGGAAGTGGCTCAAAAGGAGATGGAGTTATGTTTTCCTATAATGAGGCATCTAGTGGAAACAAATAGCTCTCTAACTCATGTATGGATCCACCAGTTGGAGTGTCATGCCATTCTAGAAACTTATGCCTTTGTGTGCCAAAGAGAACTACATATCCCAAATTTGAGATCAAATCCATGATAATACAACAACAGATTCAATTAATCTATGATTAATCTGAAAATTCTTAGGATTTTGGTTCACAAATAGAGCTCTTATCACTTGAATTAAGAACTAAAGGAAACCCAATGGCTAAGTAGATCTAGAGCTAAGGGCTAAGTGATTTTTCATAGTAATTTTTTCCAACTTGGAGGATTTCACCCAAGTGTTTGATGGAGGACCACATTTCTTCAATTGGGCTAGACTATATCTACCATTTATACTCCTTACCAATGCTATTCTAGAAGAAGAAACCCTCAAAGGTATTTGAAAAATCATAGGTTATTATGTTAAAGATTAGGAGGTCAGCAAACAAGGGATATATATCTCCTATGTCCATATTTGTATATATATGGAAATCTCACAACGCCTCCTAGATTATGTAGGTATATATTATAAGGATGAGCTTTCAAAACAATGGTTGCACTATGAACACATCCCCTCTTGTTGTAGGCTATGCCATGAATACAAGGAGGTCCTCAAGAGTTTCCAAAAAGATATTGCAATGACACATCACAACAAGGATCCCTCTCACTAATCATTGAATTTTATAAACAAGTATTGTCTCTTGGAATATATATGACCTCAATTTCTTAGGTAATAAGAGGTTGCCAGACTACTATATTCACCAAGAAAAGCTTGATATTATGATGATCTACGAAAGTAAGTGTTCCAATGAAAGAGGCCAATTCATTGTCTCCAAAATATTCAAAGGTTGCTCACAATATAGCTAGCAATGCTAACTATTGCAAGTTCGAGGATTAGCCATCTGTTGGCACCTAAAGGAGGTAGTTGTCACAAATTCCCAGCCCACCAATCACATTTTAATATGCCATAATTACTAGCTCAGTTAGCCTTCTTGATCCAAGTAAATGCTTTGAATCACCTCATTCACCCAACCATTGTTGACGAAGGTGCATCTACTAGTATCATGTCTATGAATTGTTGGAAAACACTTGGCTCACCATCTTTATCATGATCACCTACGACGTTAAAAGCTTTTGATGGTCGCACTTATACACCTTGTGGAATTTTAAGTAACTTGCAGATAGAACTAGGGGGAAAAACTGTAACTATTGAAGTTAAGGTCGTTGGCAGACCCCTTGACTACAATAGTTTACTAGGAAGACCGTGGGTTTACGCTATGGTTGTTGTGGTTTCAACATACTTTCATATAATTGCTTTCCCTCATAATGCCAAATCACAGTAATTGATCAACTTGCTTTCTTCGCCTCCAGTTCACAGGCAACTGGAAGTGTTATGTTAGTTCACGGACCTTCGCTATCTCTTTAGAACATTGGAGTAGGTCTCTTTAAATATTCTTCCTTAATGGGCACATTTTCACTACCGCCACCATCACAAACAATGGAAGTTGCAAAAGTTGAGACTTGTAACATGATATCTTCCACTTCATCTGACTCATGGAAGATTTCCAATAATTCCAAATTTGATATGTGTAATGAAACCATGCCACTAAGCCCAATTGAGCTCGCATAAAAATCAATCTTTTTAGTTTGCGCAAAAAATCCAAATCCATCATCACCGATTGTATGGGTTGATCGTTCATTAGAATATGGTACTTCCTCTCATCCTTTTTCATGTACATTTTCTACTGATAAAGGAATCATCCAATCAATGATGATAAGAAGAACCATGGGCAGATTATCATCATCGATCCCATCTTCTAGATCATATAGAAGATATTCCAAATGAACTAAATTGTCCTTCAATCATTGATTTCCTTTCAAATTTTGTATTTATAGGCATAGTCGATTCCAAACGAAACTTATCAAATATTGAAGAAACCATTTCTATTAATATTTCAACCAAACCTAGAATTGTAGAAAACATCCATGTTGGCAAATCTTGTTCTCCATCGGAACTTAAAACTTACCATGCTCTTTTTCGTGAATTCCGAGATATATTTGCTTGGTCATATGAGGAAATACTAGATGTTGATTCTAGTATAGTTGAACATGAGATTAAAATGTATCTTGATGTGAAGCCAGTATGACAGTGCCTCCGTCTTGTTCATCTGAAGAAGGCTACTACCATAAAAGCAAAAATTGAAAATATTTTGCATGCTGGTTTCATATGCCCCATTCCTCTTGCCGATTGGGTTTCCAATATTGTTCCTGTCATGAAGAAAAAAGGAAAAATACGAGTTTGTGTTGATTATATGGATGTTAATCATGCTTGTCTAAAAGACAACTATCCCACTCCATTTATCAACCAGATAACTGATGAATGTGTCAGATGTGAAATAATTTCATTTATGGATGGCTTTTTTGGCTATAATCATATCAATATCCACCCAAAAGACTAATCTAAAATTGCCTTTATTTGTCCCTGGGGCATATTCGCATATAGGAAACTCCCTTTTGGTCTGAAGAACGTTGGGGAAACTTTTCAGAGGGTAATGAGTTATGCCTTCCATGACATCAAACACATTGTTAAACCCTATCTAGATGACTTACATACTCATTCACGAAAATGGGATGATCACCCGCAACATTTGAGAGCCATCTTTTTATGGTGCCGACACTACAAAATTCGACTCAATCCACATAAATGTGTGTTTTGTTTTGGTTCTAATAGTTTCTTGGTTTCACAGTGTCCAAAGAAGGAATTTGACTTGACCCCTTGAAGGTTAAGGAAATTCATGATCTGCCTCCACCTTCCAATTCACTTTAGTTACAGAGACTCCAAGGGAAGGCTAACTTTCTAAGGAGATTCATTCCCAACTATGTTGAAATGGCTAAAGGATTTACCCTTCTTTTGAAAAAGGGAATTCCCTTCCATTGGGACCAGGTTGCGCAAGCTTCCTTTGATGCTCTCAAAGATACCCTAATCCGAGTGTCACTAATGTATTCCCCTAATTATGAGAATGACTATTTCCTGTATCTCTCCATTGCAGATACAACCATTGCTATGGTGTTAGTTCAAGAAGAAGATGGGATTGAACATTCGATCTATTATTTGAGTCATAATCTCAATGATACGGAAGTTAAGTATTCTTATGTGGAGAAGATAACTTTGGCTTCCGTTCAAGTTGTACAGAGATTTCGCCATTATATCCTACTCCGAAAGACCACTCTCAATTTGGATTGCAACCCTATGACATACATCTTGTCACGTCAATTGTTGGGGGCTAAATATTAAAAATGGATCGTCATTTTGTAGGAATTTGATTTGGAATTCATCAAATCCAAGTCAAAGAAATCTCTAGTTTTTATTATTCTATATTATTGTCACCATTGGTTATTTTATGAAATGGCTCAAGGTGATGCCTACATTAAACAACAGTGGTTAGATAGCTGCACTTTTTTCTTCAACCATGTGGTTGCACGGTTTGGTGTATCACAAGCTGTAGTTATAGATCATGGTTCACATTTTTGCAATCACATGTTGACTTAATTAATCGCCAAGTTAGGACTCTCAAATGATAGTTCTACTCCTTATTATCCACAAGCTAATGGACAAGTTGAAGCCATTAACAAAGTCCTTAAGCAAATGCTTCAATGAACGATAGGAGTTCACAAATGAAACTGAAATTTGATCTTGTACTCGACTTTGTGGGCTTATCGAACCTAGGTAAGAAATGAAACTAGTTTCACACCTTTCCAATTAGTGTATTGTCTTGAGGAAATCTTGCTAATACTATGTGAGATTTCATCACTAAAACTCTCAATTGACTTGTTACCTAACACTTCTGATGAGGAAGCACATTTCTTAGAACTCATCCATCTAGATGAAACACATTGTGAAGCCGCATTGGCCAACGAAGCATATAAGAAACGAATAAAGGCACAATATGACCACAATGTCAAGCCTCACATATTCTTAGAAGGAGACTTGGTCTTGCTTTATGATCAGGAAGCCGATAAATCATGAACAGGAAAATTTGAACCACTATGGATGGGCCCCTACATTGTCAAGCATGTTTTGGCAAAAGGTGCTTACGAGTTGGTTGATTATGATGGAATTCCATTGTTTCAGCCCCGGAACGGGTTGTATCTTAAATGTTACTACGCTTGATTGTGCGGAGTAAAAACATTTCATATGTGCTTTGATTGCGTGTGCATGTCATAGTGTGACTTTTAGAGTTTTTATGTGGTTAATAATCTGCTTTGCATTTGTTGGAGATGTCAGAATATTTGGAACCATTTGTTGGTTATGCCAATGGTGCTAGTCGTAGTATGCAGAACCTATCCTCTACAGCATGGGCCATATTCGCTCCAAGTGACGAGTTAGTGAGTTTTCAATGGATTTGTATCGGTCGTTCTATGAACAACATCGTTGAGTATAACGCATTGATCGAATTCCTCTTTGATGCCATTTCACTTGGCATTCACTGAATCATCATTAGGCTAGACTCACAACTTGTCGTACTACAACTTATGAATGTTTATACTGTCTAAAATCCAACTATTCATCGTATATTCCTTAGAGTTCATGTCTTGGAAAGACATTTTGATTACATTCAATATCAACACATTTGAAAAAACTTTAACACATTGACTTATTCTTTAGCGAATTATGTGTTAAATAGACATTTATGACATATGTAAAGGTAAATTTTCAATTCACATCAGTAGTTGAATATGATTACACATAACCGTACAAAAACACTGAAAGTAAAATAGATAGATGTTCAAAGTTTTTACAAAAATTTGTGTCCAAGACATGTTGGTCATTTGACCTCAAAACCTCAAAATGCATACAATAAATCATCCTAAGTAGATCTAATGATGCTCATGATAATAGGTCACTACCTGAGCTATCATGTGCAATAGTTTCATCCAACAGCTAGGTACAAAAATAGTATGGCGTTGTAGTCTCATCGATAACACCTCGATTCGAACATCTAGTATACCGAGGGTTAACCCTTTTATATGACGTTGCATCTTTGCCAGTGTCTCGATCATATATGAATCCTGGAGAATTGCTCTTCCGACATTTCTCCCTGCTGGTTCACCCACCTCTTGTTGAGGACCCATTGGTCGAATAGTGCCAACATATGTATACATGAAAAAAATTTAGTTTAGTCTTGGAAAAATAAAAAACGCAAAAAACATGTAAAAATTCAAAAAATAAAAAAATACATGGTCAAAACGATTTACCTATAACACCCCATTGAGTACCCATTGGTAATCTCAAATCTGGATCTCTACGGAAATCCATCCTTGCATATGGATGCTCCTCTATAAAAATATGTTCAATAATGTGGTAGAAAATGAGATTGATGACTAACCAACATGTTTAGCCATCAACTCTACCCATCTCTGCATCCGTGGATCTAGGATCAACTAAACTCAGTGTCACATGCTAAGGCTGCATCAATGGAGTTTTCTCTAAAGTAAAAGTGATCAATATCGATCCATAGGTTAAATTTTTCATCTTACCACCTTTTACTTTAGTTGGTTGCTCTTTTATCAAAGAGAATACTTCCTCATGCCTATTGAATATAGTTGGCTCGAGACACTCGAGCATATACTGAATGTATGATCTATTCGCTACATGAAGTGTCACGCTACCCACCAACTTTGTGATAGTAAAGAGGATTGTTCACAAGGGTGTATCACGAACATCCCTAATGTTTATCTTTCCATCTTTGCTAGGCTATGTACCTGGCTGGAAAAATTGTCAAATGTAGTCTCTCATTGATTCACCCCCATGGGAAGATCTTGAAAGAGAAATGGAGGTGCCACGTCTTAACAATCCTACGAGAAATTAAATATCATCGATCATTATAGGGAGTACTTTGTCCCCTATGTGAAAAACCTGTTCCGCTGGATCCCATGAATGAACCAAGAACTGCAATAGTTCTAACTATTGCCTTATCCTAGATAACCTGAAATATTTGAGTAACCCACAATCTCTGAGGGCCTCCAAAGTACCAAGATCATTTAGGGCAACCATATCCCATTTTTCATGTTCTCTTTCATGCCATGTGATATCCATTCTAATCCGATCAAATTCTGAAGTCACGCCATAGGCTTAGTTAGGATCCATTTCATGGAAAAAACTGAAGATATTTTGGGTAGAAATGATGAATCAAATTTCTAAATTGTGCCCAATGCACCCTTGATATTTATATAGTGTGATGCATAGTATTTTCCCATCTGTTTGATTTCTCTACTTCACAGATTTCAATGTCTAAGGGTGCGTTGATCCTAGGGCATGATATATTTACCCTAGGGACCCCAGAACCCTAAAATTTTTACCTAAAACTGAAAAAGAATGACCTAAAATGAAAGACAAGAGGTAGATCTCCTACCTGGTCCTGAGGACACGAAGAATGATCCACATAAACTCTTGCAATCAGGTACTGAAGTTTGAGGTAAAAAATTGGTTTAGAGCACAAAACTGAATGGTAAATGTCAAATGGTAAAATGACTTGTAAATTCTTGTTTTATGGTTATTTCATGTTCATTAAATGAATAAACTATAGTTTTTACCTAATTTTACCAATGAAACAGGTATGTTTAATCTATTTGGTGGTTTTTTGAGTAGGTTTATAGTTGACATAGTGAATTTGACGTGCATGATCGTAAAATGTACTTTTGACCATAGAGCATACTTTTATCTCTCTTTCGAGCTCTATTAAACATAGAAAAAAGAACCCCCCTAGAGTCCTCTTTCAACTCTTTTCAGATTCTCAAAATATGAAAATATTGTCAGGCGTTTGTCCTTTTCAACTCGTAAACATATTGGAAATGACATCTACTCAGTATAAGTTTAACCCCTTTCTAGACTGAGATAGATTACTTATGAAAAAGGAATATGTTGATCAAACATGGTCAACAGGTTCTCTCTTTTATTATTTTATGCTTTTTCGGACTTGAGAGACAAATTTATGAAAAAGAACTTGTGGAGTTTTCTTTTTGTCCCTTACCGAGTTCTCATTATCGTTAAACTCGTTAAAGCATCAAATCACGACAAACTTGTCCATCATGACAAGACTAAGTTTCACCTTTAGTAGACTTGTTAAAACATCACATAGCGATGGATTCACCCAAAGGGTAGAATTATACATCAAGAATATGTTATCCTCCTCAAGCTTGTTAAAAAAAATAAAGAGGTACTAGTCAGCAATGATTGGGGAAAATGGGAAAAGGGATAAATCACTTTATGGTAGCAAGTCACTCTTAAACATGACACTTTCACCTCATCTCTGTGACTATTTGGGTTGGGTTATCTACTTGATGGTTATCATACCTATGGTCTATCACACCATCCATATAGACCATCCATCACTTCGGTTTTGGGTCAATGTTGCCAATTCATTTAGTGTCGCCGACATGTTTAAGAGAAGTCACTCAGTAACCTTCATCCTTTGCAATACTCATAAACATTCATTTTCATCACTGCCATTCATGAACATTGTGTCATCAATCACATTCTGTCTTAGAAATCATTACACTCATTTTGTGGCGTTGATGGGGGACAAATTAAGGCCCTCCTGCGATGAGTCGCTTCTTGTCGACATCAACAAATTATCCAAGAAGTTGACTTAGAAACACCCTTCTATTACCTTGAGGCTTGCATACATCAATGGCAAGTTTCTCGCTTCCAGTGATAGGTTGACATCACAGGTCTTCGACCAAAAGACTTTCTATAGTGTTTGACATAAAAACATCTATTCACACCATGTAAAATGTACTATAGTACCTTGAGAATCATTATCATTATTGGTGATTTCTCTCGCGTCTATTAACAACTTACAACATTGGCTGGTAATCAGACGGTGTCTTCCCATGTTCAACTTCAGATCACATTTTAACATGTTTAGACTCATATTTGAGAAAACGATTAGACAAGATAGAAGACCCTGGATCTAGTTTCATCCATCCAGGATGCAATTTCAGGAGAGTAGTAAATCATATGTACGATGGCTTTACATAGATAATCATCTTATCATGGATCTATATCTGTATATGACTATTTTATTTATATACATGTAATGAAAAGTTTAAATGTTGAGCATGGGTATTCCTTCCCTCAGCAATTCATGAAAAATTCAAAGATATCATGATATTATGTATTGTGATTAATGCAGGTCATCGTCCACTTTAGATCCTCCTCATCATATCATAAATCATGTCACTCAACATTATCATTTTTGACTTCATGCTTTAGGGGTCAGTTGTTACAGGTCTATTTGGGTACATCACTCTCAATGATCAGATCAGTGTAAACAAGGTTTATCAAACCCTAATTCAGTTGCTACATGCCCTAGACATGCCACCTCATTGAGTGCTTTCATCCATGAGAGTTTCCTAACTTCAAACCTTGCTAAAGTGCTTCCTTGGGTCACTAGCGCACCCCTGGTCAGGGATAAGTGCTCTGTAAATCAGATAGCCCCACTCAAGGATGCGCTAGGCGAGAATCCTTGAAATGTTCATTAGATCTTGAGTATATTCCTCCTTTTTGGAGCCTTCTAGAAAGAACCCAACTCTTATCCTATCAAGATGAGCTCGACTTAGGATAGCCTTGGATCATCTAATATTATATCCTCTCATCCCTTTGAACATGGAAACTAATCATCCAATTGGAAAACCATTCAATGCCATATTAATGACAAAACCGCTTGCATTCATCTATAAATTGACCTCCCATCATAGAGCCAAAGAGCTTGGCTATTATAGAGAAATATTGTTGGTTTAGAAACTTGAAATCATTGTCAAAGTAATGTTATTCTTCTAGATTGATGTTTCTATTGGTGTGATGAGGGCTTGGACTAAGCTGGATGAGTGACACAAGATCGAACCACATTAGCTGTAACTTCTCCTTCTATCAATTAATAAAGTTGTTTGTTCCTTTTCCAATACTTTTGTCTATATCTATGATGAATGTATGTTCAAATGTTGTCAATTCCATTTGTTTACAATAAATATATTATGTTATTTGATTGTTTTCATCTTTTGTTTACGTTGGCAGGTACTAATTGAGTGAATTTAGTTTGAGCGGGAGTGACGGGAGCAACTCAAAGGAGATGAAAGGAAGCGAAGGATCACAAGTAGTTTATTTTATCTTATCTGTTTATTATAGGAAAATGTTAAACATCTTTAATTCAGTTGTTCTAAGTGTAACTACCCACTTAGGGAAGATATACTTATCCATAGGTATAAATTCTGTATAACACTATTAATTCTACGACCAACTCTTCTGACCTCGTCTATTCAACTATTAACTCATCCATCAACATACAATCATTGTTGTCTTGAGGCTCCACCCATCATAACTTTTATTAAAAAAAAGTTATGATATATCATAATATTGATGCCTTTAGCCCCTTTTAGTTTTACACATCGTAGGACCACGTGTTGTGACTAGCAGCTTCATTCCACTAGTACAAAATGAGAGATTAGTGACTACACGACTAAAAAAGTTAGTCACCACAACTATTTCAAGTGAATTACTACTAAATTTGAACAATTTAAGTGAACCAACTAAAAATGACTAACTTAAACGACTAATTTAGTCTAGGGATAAAATAAATGACTAGATAATAAGTGACCCAACTAAAAATGACTAACTTAAATGACTAATTTGGTTGAGGACTAAAATATATGACTAGATAATAAGTGAAAGTTAAAAATAATTAACATAAATGAATACTATAGTCCAAGAATAAAATTATGATCAACTAAAGAGTACAACAAGTATATGATTTAGTCATTTATGCTATTCATTTTTAGTTGCGCCACTCTATAAATGGAGCATTGCAATTTTGATATTGAAGTGTTACATTTCACTAAATTTTGACACTATAGATGGATTCAGAGATAAAGGGGGTCTCTGAATCCATTTGCACTGCTAAAATTTAGAGACAAAGGGGTTGCTTCCCCACATTCATGGATGACATCCACAATAAACTTGATTGTGTGGACTGACACACCTTACTCAAGATATTTGATCTAGGCATTTGATGGTGTAAAACTAGCCAAATATCCATTGACACTCCTAACAATTTTTTAGCTAACCTTTATTTTCCCTGCGAAAATACTTAAGAGATGCTTTTCCACATTTGTGAATACATTTTAAAAAGAATTATAACCAACTTAATAACAAATTAATTATAAATTTATTGCTACATGTTCTTCTTCTTTGATATAAAAGTGCATGTTTAAGAATATCTTCAATGAAATGAATGTTTGAAAATGTAATCATAAAGGGATTATGTAAATTATATTATTCACTTAAAAGAAAGGTGAAAAGCTTCTAGAAAACTTATACAAGCTTTATAAATCTTTAAAATAGCTTAAAATATTAATTAATCTATTTTTCCATTTTCTTATTTTACAAAAGAATATTTTTTTTCTTATTTTCCAAGAAAAATAAAAAAAATTATCCTCAAATTCAAAACTTCATACATGTTTAAAAATATAAAGACTCTTCAATATCTTAACACAAATCAAAGAGGTGCAAGGAAAAATAAAAGAAAAGCTAAAAAAAAGAGAGGGAGAAGTGGTATCTTGCCATACAACATTTACAAATTCATTTTTCTCTCACTGCCATACAATTCAATTATTGGAACCCAACACCAAGTTGGAAAGAAACCAAATAGAGAGAGAGGGAAATTTTACATGTCAATGTAAATATATTCCATCAAAGTTCCATGTCAGTTCACAAGCGTTTTGGGGGATTTAGAGCCATTTTCTCTCTGTCTTTGGTTTTGAATTAAAATTTGATTCAATTTGTTGGGGTTTTAAGGTTTTGGGGGTTTTATTTCATGGTTGTACTTTGATTTTAGTAGTGGATTCCAGTAGCAATGACGTCACCAATTTGGTGGATATTTTGCAGTGGAATGATGGATTGGTTGATATGTCCCTATGACTTCATGAAGCTTTGATGCCAGAGGGTTTGAAGGGCTTGAACTGACTTCTGGCAGAGGGAATCAAAGAGGATTGTTTGATGAAATATGAAAGGAATATGTGGTGTCTTATTGGTTTACGATGGTGAGCGTCATACAGGCTTGCATCCATTTAGGAGCTCTGCAACAAAGCATGTGGATCCATGATTACATAACTAGAAGTGGGTTTGAATTAGATGTTTTTGTTGGAACTTCACTCACCGATATGTATGCAAAGTGCAGGAGTATAAGTATTGTGTTTTTTGTGTTGGTGAATGCTTCAAAGGGACGCGGTCTCTTGGAATGCCATGATTACTGGATATGTGGTCAATGGGAATGAAAATGAAGCTTTTTTGTTGCCTAGATGAATGCAACTGGAAGACATTAAACCTGACTCTGTCACCATGGTGAATGTGCTCCTAGATTGTTCCTAGTTAGCAACTGTGAAATGGGGTAAGTTGATCCATGGTTATAATATTAAAACATGATTTGTGTCTGATATTTTATTGGGTACTTCTCTCATAGATATGTATGCCAAATGTGGAAAAATAGAAGAGGCACGTAAATTTTTTATGAGATGTCTAAATGAGGCATGGTTTCATGGAATTCAATAGTTGATGATTATGGCATGCATGGTTATGATGAGCATGCCCTGGAATGTTTTTTGAAGAAATTATGCTCTCTACACATATTGTAGAGAAACTTTAGATTAATCTGATTATGCAATGTACTAAAGCAAAATACTTAATCTAATTCTACAATCAAACTTGCGGAAGATTAAACGATTTTGAGCAAGATCAAAAAGAAAACAGACAATAGAGAACAAGATTCAATCACACATGAAACGCAGAGGAATACTCTGGGGAAAGCCTCAGCTAAAAACCCCGCTCTCTGTATTATCATACAAGTGGAAATATCTCAGGATTACACAAAGCTTTAGCTTACAAACTATCCAACTCTTAGTACAATCCCTCACTGTTTCTCATAGACAAAATAGACAACACATATGTCTCCCTTCAGTCCTCCAAGCCTCCTATTTCCTTCCGTAGTTTCTCCTGGGTCCTCCAGCTGCAACCTGTGTGATTCTCACCTCACACACAACACTGACCTCTGAAATAATTGCGCAATCTTGAAGGAGATAATTCCTTCTGCATGGATGAGTTTCCTTTATAGGAAAATTCCTCCAGCTGATAGTACATTGTCCCTTCCTTTAATCTCAACTGGGTCTTTCTTTGAACTGACATGCATGAGTTATTTATGAGAGAATATTCAGTTATCTGGAGAACACTAGTTGCATGCATGCATGCATTAACTAACTGAACTCACATTTAGTTCCTCCTTTTGTTTGGAACTAATTTAACTGGACTTAACTCAGTTAACTGAGCTAACTAATTACAACTCAAATACAACTCATCCTTATCTCCTTAATTAAGGGATAACTTCCGCAATCAAAGGGATAACTGTTGCATGTCTTCACATAGACTTCATGCTTGATTTTCTCCAACTAATTAACTCAAGATGAATTAATTAATTATTTTTCAAACAACTGCTGAGGCCAAATTCGAATTTTAATTCTCAATTTTAATTCAAGGACTAATGAAAATTGGAATCTATCCTGAAATGGTATTTATAACAATGTTATTTTTAGCATTTCTTGTTGTTATTTTCAACGGTCCCTCTCAACAAGAGGGATTGCCTGTCACCTCGATACTACCTTTGTGGAACTTGAATTTACACTTTTACAATGCCTTAGTCAAAATGTTAGCATCTTTCTCCTCGGTTGAAACATACTGCAACAACATGATCCTCCTCACCACACAATCTTTGAGATGATGATACCAAATGTCTATGTGTTTGGACCTATCTTGAAATACTGGAGTCTGAGAGAGTTTGATACAACTCAGATTATCACAATAGATCACAGTTGGATCCATCTTCTGATCAAACAAACCAACTAGAATTTTCTGCATCCAAATGGCTTCTCATGCTACTTGACTTGTAACCATGTATTCAGTGTCTGCTGAGCTAAGTGCAACTAACCCCTATTTCCTGTTGTAACAAGAAATTGCAGTTGAACGAAGGTTGAAAATTCTTCCTGATGTGCTCTTCCGATCTAATGGATTCCTTGCCCAATTTGCATCTGTGAAGCCCTGTAGCCTCAGTCCCTTTGACTGTTTGTACCATAATCCAAACTGAGATGTGCCTATGAGGTATCTCAAAACATGCTTCATTGTTTTCCAAAACAGCTTGGTAGGTTGAACCATAGCTTGACTTAGCTGGTTCACCACAAAGCAAAAATATGGTAATGTGTTCACTAAATGCATTAGTGAAACCACAAGCCGCCGATACACAGTAGCCTCTACTACCTCACTTGAAGTAACATCCTCCTTCCTTCAGTTACTTTCTAGAGGAGTTTTCATGGGATTGCACTTCTCCATGTGGAATCTCCTGAGTATCTCATTGGCATACTTGCCTTGAGACACAAACACTTCCCCATCCTTATGCCATAGTCCCATGCCTAGAAAGTAGTGCATGATACCCATGTCTTTCATCTCAAACTCTCTTGAAAGGTCCTCCTTGCAAGACATGATCAACTAATCATCACCTGTTAATATCAGATCATCAACATAAAGAACAATGATCAATTGCTTACCTTCCACCATGATGTGGTATAAGTTTTCATCTGCTTCACTCTTTGTGAAGCCCAACTTGGTGAAGTAATTGTCGATCCTGGTGTACCAAGCATGAGGTACTTGCTTCAGCCCGTACAAAGCTCTCTTGAGTCAGCACACATGCAACTCACGATCGAAGGTCTCAAATCCTTCCGATTGCTCTATGTACACCTCTCCCTCAATCTTGCCATTGAGGAATGCAGAATTCACATCCATCTAATCTTCCAACCCATATATGTTGATAGTGCCAACATCGATCTGATAGATGAGTACCTTGCTACAGGAGAAAAGGTCTCATCATAGTCGATCCCCTCGACCTGTAAGAAATCACGTGCCACAAAACTTGCCTTATGTTTCTCCACACTACCATCAACTGCTTGCTTCACCTTGTAAAGCCAACGGGAACTCACCACTGACTTGTTCTCTGGTCTTGGAACAACATCCCAAACACTATTCTAAGCTATGGAGTCATACTCCACCAGAGCATCAACCCAATTTGGTTGTTGCACTGCTTCCTCAAAGGAAGATGGTTTGGTCTCTATAAATTCCCCAATAAGAGCCACGTAACCAGTGTATCGCTCAGGTGACCTCCTTTGTCTGCGCTGAGAACATGACTCTCCCACATTCTCTCTCACATCCATTGACAATCTGTTAGCTTCCCTTGAGCATTTCCACCCATCTCTAGAAGACTCTGCATGAGTGGATGTCTCCACTCCTGGATCCTCTCCATGCGGCTATTCCACATCAGTTTGAGGATCCTCCTCCTTAGGAACCAAAACTTCCTCCTTTGCATGCAACTTGAGCTCCCTCCCAAGGGTGTTACCGGGAATAGTGTCCACTCGGATGTTGCTATTCCCACCAAGACTGGTAGCTATCTTAGAAACAAACAAGTAAATTCTACTTTCACTTTTCTTTATGAAAATAGATGGAAGTGGAACAAAGGAGACCAACCTTAGTCTTGCGCTTGATTTCCTCTCCTTCCTGATAGAGCTTTGTCGCTTCTTCTTTATCTGCCTAGCTTCAAAGAGCACCTGTGGAATCACAGCAACATACTACTATCAAAGAACAAAGATCTATATTCATAAATAACATAGGACTAGATGTGCGTTAACCATACAAATGCATATATAAGCAAACATACAAGAATATGGAGGAAAACTTGAATAACTTTATTAAGATGAAAAGTAGCAAGAGGATTACAACCATATGT
>APFE031136374.1:0-12631 GCA_000404065.3 Pinus taeda | reverse complement strand
TACCATATCTTATTAGTGTGGATTTTCTCTCCATGTTACCATTTTTTCTACGAATAAAAGGTTAAAAAGAGTTGCCATAAAATGAGAAATAATGCACACTATGCTACATGAGAGGATTACCAATGAAGTCTTTCTAGGATGTATCATATCTTATTATTGTGGAGAATGTATGTATCTATATATATGTTACAAAACAATTATCTTAATAATTTTAGTATATATATAAATTGTGAAAAAAAAAGAGAAAAGAAATATTTATATATAATAAAAGAATGTATTTTTAGTCTCTTATGTAGCTCACCTGGAAAAGCAATTAAAACATGTTATAGTTTTTTATATTTTGGTTTTTTTAAGCTATACATTTTGACAAAAATATATTGTCACTGATGGCGAAGATAAAGAAGATGATGGGAGATTGTTAGAATATGTTGTCAATGTCAAAGGTGTTGCTAGAAAAAGCAGGATGTTGGACTAATACTTTTTTCATTAGGTCGTAGGTGTCAGAGGTGTCAATGGTGGTGTATCTAGATCAAAGATAGTGAAGTGGAAAAAGAGGGAGGTTCCCAGTATAAAACTCACCTTTGCAACGATTCCCTGGATGGCGTCAAAGTTATATGAAAAATGGAACAAATGGGATGATGTACAAATGGGTTAAGGTGAACATTCCACACAATCGCAACAAAGGCTCTCATTTGTAAAATTTCTATAATAGTGGTCCCTAGACCCATGTCACTCTCTAAGGCCTTTCTCGGAAGTGCTAACACATGTGCAATGGAGAGGCATCCGATATGATGTAAGGGTAGTCATACGTGGCAGAGTTGTTGCATAGGACCAATAGAAAGGAAGTCGAGAAGTCATAACAATTGATGTCGTAAGAATCTTGAAGCTAGTGGGTGTTGCGTTGACAATCTTAACAAAGAAATTGTTGCAAAACAAGGGCCCAAGAACACCTCTTGCATATATACTCACTATAGCATGGATATATAAAATGAAGATGTGTGTGAGTATTTTATTGGTTTGAGATAACATCAACATGATTTCAGACATAGGGACACATGACATGAATTTTCAATATTTTCAACTATTGACATGTGATATTTTGGATTAGGTAAATCCATGTAAATATTGTAAGTAGAAAATAAGGAGAATTATAAGATGAAGAGACATTGGGAGATGAAACCCAAGAATCTCTCCATCCATGGACAGATCTATCATCAATCATAATGCAATACAATTCGAGTTGAGGAGTTACCTCCTCGTCTGAAATGGTATTAGAGCCAACCCTTTTTTTGGCTTCCTTTCTACCCTTGTAACTCCCTCCTCACTCTATTCTACTTATTTTGGAGATCTACCTCTATTCTTCATATTTTTGCATAACTGGCAACTCTGTCTTCCATTCGACCATACCTATCCAAAGCGATCCCAACGAAAAAACTCGACATATGACATACCAAGTTTATGGAGGAGCCCACGATAGCCATTACAACGAACAAACTCAACATATGACATACCAAGTTTATGGGAGAGCCCACGATAGCCATTATATGTGCACTACGCTTCCCTCCTCTCACCTTCATTCGCTTCCCTCCTCACACTTCTAGGCCCATAGCTGCAAAATCTCAATGCTTTCAAGAGACTCATCATACTTCCATTTGCATGCCTCCCTCAACCAATGTGCTCTGTAACTCCTTTCCATCATGCCTATTACACAGTGGGTTGTCACAACATCGAGGACTACCATGGTATTATAAAATTTGTCAAGTGAAAAGTCTAGCTCAATCATACCTCAACCCACCCTTTTACGAAGCATTGAAGCTCCTGTTGATTGGGTTTTTCAATTGGGTTATCGTTCCCTAAGAAGATTAATTTTCTCGGTAACAATGGCTGGCCTTCCAGACTCTTCTAACTATGATGGGGTTATAAATTCACTACTACAGTATACCTCGCAGCCATGTTTCTAAATCTATTAAATTTTCTCAATGGGTTATCCAAAATCACTTGTCGAGGTTCTAAATGAAGTTCTTTTATTGCTTCAATTTTCCAAGTTCCGTAGACACAAGTTCAAGGTGTGAAATTGTTGTATGGTGAATGTGATGGTTGATATAGAGTGCAAATGTGTCTTGTTATATGTTGGATGGTGGATATATAATACATGAACTTTGAAGAATGTATGCTCCTTTATGTGTTGAGTTTTGTAAGGGACATATTGTATATGTATAATATAAGTGATGATGTTTTGGATACATAGCCACTAAATTTTATCACAAATACATGATTTTTTCTGTGCAACCATTGAATTTTTTTGAGGTAAAATCTGTTTCTTATAATGCATTCACTAATTTCTATTGTGGGAGTGGTTCTTACTAGTACGTAGAACTATCTTGAGTGGTCCTAGAAGATAAAACACAACCTCATTTTTAATGAGTTGTGGAAAGGTGTTTGTGAAGGAGAAGGAGACAATCACCCTACAATGCCCACTTCAGATAAGGAGCTTACCATTTGGGAAATAAAAAACAGCAAGGCCTATGCTTTTATTGCAGCATTAGGAAATGAAGAAGTGAGTCACCATATTTATCCATTTTCAAATGCTTTTGAAGCCATAAAGAAGTTGAAGGAATTGTGTGTCTCACACTTTGAACTTGAACTTGTTCAATTAATGATTAAGTTTATAATGATCTATTATAAATCAATTAATATAAAAAAAAACTAATAAAATGATAAAGGATTAAATAACATAATGAAGGGGGAAAGTAAGGATAGTGAGGTGTGAAAGCTTGAGAGGTGAAAAATTTAATTTAAATGAAGATGGGAGGAGCTTAAGAATCAATATGACTAATACACACACACACACACATGAGGAAAATATATGAGAATAAGAGATCGAAATTGCTAAAAAAGATAAACATCAAAATAATTAGCAACTGGAAGGGACAAATCAAAGATAAATCACAGGGGGGATTGAAGAGAATTATTGGAGCCCAAGTGTAAAGTTAGGTTAATTATGAAAATTTATTGTAAATATAAAATGTACATGTGAAATGACATCAAATGTAAACGTAAAAGGAAAGTATGAACTAATATGAAACATAAATTCCATGACATGTGCATTTCTAATGGAACGAAAGTTATATAAATATATTTTTATTAAAATATTATGAAAATCCCTCCTAGGTTTAAGGTTAGTAGTTTTTGTTGAAACATATGTGTAATTATATTTGGGGAGAGGTATCTCAAGTTTGAATGGGAGATAATGATTTTTGGGTTGCGTGTGAGGAGTTTTATGAGAGGTTGTGTAGCCTCCCTACCACCACGACAGGGGGATCCATATTCTGATGTAAATGTCTATTTAGATTTAATGAGAAGAATCCATATTCCAGAGCCATGTTTTTATTTGAAGTAGTTTTTTGTGCATTGCAACAACTTGTGGGTTAGTTTGTTTTACAATTTTGTGTTGAAACAACATGATTTTCAGGCAAAAAAAATTGTGAAATATGATGTGTCAGTTTTAGTTTGTTGTTTGTAGATATTGTACATTCAATTTCTGCAACTGTGTGTCATTTGTTTTGTTGTCCATTAATGATATTAAGTTGAGGTCGGCAAGAGAATCTTTATCTCTTCTATTGGAAACAATTTTGTGTTTTAAATTATAGCAAATTTATGGGCTTATTTCTAGTTTAGTGTGTTTATTTGTAGCAATAATCCTTATTCATTTGCAGTTGTTTGTGTCATACTCTGCAAAAACTATGATTTTGCAGTGCTTGGTTTTATTTATGTTGGTCGCATAATGTATTTGTTTCCTCTGCTGACGGTGTCACAACTATCTTTGTTTCTATTGTATTTTGTGTCACAACTATCTGTATTTGTGCTGCTGTCTCTATTTGGATCGTTGTCCATGTCACAGCTGTTTGTTTTTTGTCATTGTATGTGCAGTATTTGTCTATATAGAAACTATCTATATTTCTACAATTAAAAAGGTAAATAAATAAATAGAGTGAATTATAATAACTCATTATTAACACACATCATATATATATATGGGGTTATATATTTCATTAAAATATTCTAGTTTGAAGGCAAGAACTTGTACATCTTGAACCAAAATTTCTTTCGCAAATACCCAAAAACTCTAAGAAGGATGAACATAGTTGGTGTCTACATACAACTACTTTGAATTGACTTTCTTCATACAACACTTATAAAACACCTAAAAGCACTATATATTTGCATAACATGACGAAGACAACTAAGTGATAAATGTCCCACTGCATTTCCTCCAAAACCAGATTGGCTTGTTTTTTGTTTGTTTTGCTAAGGATGGGAGGACTAACCTACGATATCCCCTAGGGAAATCTCTTCTTACAATGTTGAGTTCACATGTCATTATGGTAGGGAATCCTTGGATGCACCATTGTGAGCCTCATCAATATTTTCCTCCAATGTTAGTATTAATGTTGCTCCAATGCTCTATATAATTTGTTGAGCCAATTCTACTTGATTTCAAACCTTTGACTCTGCCATTAGTGTTGCATTGAACCAAAAAAAACTAATAGATCAATGAAATATAAAACCATTATGGAAATGTTGCTGTTTGGATAAAAATACATTGAAGGCAAGGAAGCCACGCATGTATTTTGCTTCTTGGATGGAGTAACACAGGATTCATAGATTCTAACTGATTTATTAACCTCTCAAACTCTCCTCAACTTTTCCTCTCGTTGAGGATACATGATGAACACCATCCAAGTGGCCACACGGACTCATCCCTCCATGTAAAGTTGTCGCCTCCTCAACATCAAGGGAGTTATATTTATTAATATAATTTCAAAATAATCCATAAAAGGAAGAAACGATGAGACTCGTCACATTATTTTACAATTAATCTCAATTAATAATTGAATAAATATGGTTCTTATTATACTCCTCGTGGAATTGATTGGGAAAATTGAGATTAGGAAAATCAAGATTGGGAAAATCGAGATTGGGAAAACTGAGATTCAAATCGACTAAGTATGTGTGCACGTGACGAGTTGGCGGGCTGACATGTGATGTGGATGACTTGGTGGGCCAATGTGTGGAAAAAATGAGTTGGTGGGCCGACACATTACTTGGCATTTTCATGGGCAGATTTGTGTGGTTGAACGACCCAACTTAACCATGGAGGACACATATATATATGAGTGGTGACTTAGTGGAGGAAGGATCATCAAAGTTCATGTGAACAAGTGTGGAACAACACTTGGGCGAGCAAAGGACAAGCAATATAAGGACAAGAAAGGTGCAGGAAGACTAACAGCTGTAGTACTGAGCCAATACAGGAAGGAAACAAGCCACAAGAGTTCAAGCGAACTGTTTTGGGTAGGTCTGCACGGTGGGCGGACAATTCTACAGTTGGGCCAGCTGAACGGTGGGAACTCTTCCCCAACAGATGAGTTATGAAAGGTGACATGATTTGGTCGGCGCTCTTGTTCGCAAACAAGTGGAGAAGGTTTGCAGTGCAAACGAGCTACGGAGAGTGCAGGTGCAACGAGCTATGGAGGGCGTCGAGTTGCGACAAGCTACGAAGGATGACCAAATGTGGTGGGGTGGGAACCTTTGCTTGAGGGGGAGCTGTGATAAGCTGTGGAGGGCTACCCAACCCGACGAGTTGGGCACCTCTACCTATTGACGAGTAGCACAACCCGACGAACAAGGGAAGTCCTCAATGATGAAACTGGGTGTTGTTGAATGGAAGGGAGACCCAACCTAGTGAGGTGACTGACCCAACACGAGTAGGCTGAGTTGTTGAAAATTGAAAAGCTTTGTCAAGGTGAAAATTGGGGTTTCTAAGAAAAGGTTGAACTTGTAATTATATTGGTAAAATATTGAATTATCATTATTGGGAAGACTCTAATGTGGGAGTTGCCCCTCCCAATAAAAGAAAGTATTTCCTCTATGCATATTTATATGATGATAATGATGAATATTAATTTTGTTGTGTAAAATGATGAATGCTTCGTAAAATTTAAGAAAAATAACTAAGTGTTGAATGTTAGGTGTATCTTGTACTCATAAGTATTGGTGAAATGAAAGTGGGTAGTGGTGCTGCAACTGCCTATGTGTGGTTGGAAGATCACCCCCGAGATAGGGGCCTAACAGGTGGTATCAGATCTTGATTCAGATGAATCGAGATTTGCAAAAGGAAGTGATACAACTGCACTTCATGAGAGTTGGTATCAAGAAGCATTGAACATTGAAGTGGATACTTCGTGATAGTTGATATCTGTTGCTAGCAGTTAGTATTGGGGTTTAAAGCTTGATGACCGTTTAGGGTAAAGAAGGTATTGGATACTTGCCTAACAGATGAAGATGGTTGAAAGATCATTTCAAAAAATTGAAGACATGACACTTTTTTGGAAAGATGAGATGCATAAATCTTATGAAGCTCTTGAGAAAGAGTGGGAACTCTTGATATACATAGGGGACAAGATAGTGGACATGGGGAAGGACTTGAGTAATCTTCATGGAAGGACTATTGAACTCGATGAACTTGATGAGAAGATACGACATGGTGATCGAAGAGTCCAAGAACTCATGGATGAACGAGTTCGACTAAGGGAGAAAAGCACCATGTTGCAAGCAAATGCCAAGGAACTTGAGGACGACATTGAGAGGGACTTTCTTGCTAGAAAGCCCATTGTTATAGAACAGGATGACCTCAATTACATTGACAGACTTGGGGACTATCACCAAGACATGAAGGAATATGTTTGAAAGATTGGGTCACTTCGAATGGGAGAATTCAATGTGTGGCAAGTAGGTGCACTTAAGGATAAAGCGATGGAGGAGAAACTTGATGAAGCTAAAGGTAAGCCAAGATTGAATTGATTAGATGAACCAAATAGGGAGTTGAGGTACCTCAGGAAGGAATTTAGGTCGAAATGTAATTCAAAAGACTCTTCTGAGGTGAAGTTATTGAAGAAGGTTGTAGAGATAAGATGTAAGATCAAGCCTAGAGAGGATGGAAATGACTTTAGGCTGAGTTTTGTGTAGGAAACCATACATGGCAAGAAGTTTGCTACATTGGTGGACACAGGGGCCACTCATAGCTTCCTTACTAGGAAAGAAATGACATCTTTTGGGAAGAAAGCTAAAGTGGGGAGAGAGTTGATTACTTTCAAAGCATTGGACTCTACCATGAAAGATATGATAGGTAATTTGAAGGACACTCAGCTAAGAGTGGGTTCACAGTCCCGACAGTTGGACTTGACGGTGAGAGACTTGGATGGTCATAATATGGTGCTAGGGTAAGATTTCTGAAAATTACACAATTCATACCGATGGTGGACCAATATATTCTCTTAATTACAACTGGAGGTCAAACTATGGTGGTTCCGATGAATACAAGGAGTTTCTTGGGATATAGAATAATATTTTGTTCAATGTCTTTGTATCCAAAGGATCCGAATGCAAAGCATGATTATGTGGAAAAGGGGACTTGGATGTATGACTCAAACAATGAAGGAAATGAAGATAGCTACTTTGTTGTGAGAGCTAGAAGGAAAGATGAAGGTGGAAAGGTAGTTTCACACATCTTGAGACACTTAAGAGATGCATCTTCTACGGAGCGTCTTCACCATGGAGTTATTGATGAAGGAATTTCGAGCACTTCTTCTAAGACAATGGTTGGGGAAGATTATGCAGATAGAGATCTTACTGGAATAGTGGATTTTTGCACAAATACTTGAGGACGTAGTATGAATTAGATACATATGTGGATGAGACTCAAGGAGGAAACTTCCCAACTCTTCCTTCTAGATAGACCTTGGAGGATAGGTGTGTGCAGGTCCTTGATATCTAGGAGGACTACACCACCCTCACAAGGGGCCTTGGAGATTAGGTTTCTTTTATTGACAGGTAGATGATGCTTGGATGAATGCAATTGTATGACAACACATTGGCATTAGCATCATGGACAACATGTTGCAAAGGGGATGATGGACTATGTCATGGGCCTAAGCATGACTTATTTTGCACCTCGAGATGGATTCTTGAACGAGTTGGGATTGTGACAGGATATTGAGAAACAACCAATGGTGACCTGAGGAGGTTCTTTCTCATGGGTTGAGTGCTATAGTTGAATTAACTACCCAACTAGTTCGATGACATGAGGGCATGCAGTGCACCGAGTTTGTTTCAAATAGACGTGTTGGTTATGACTGAGATGTTGTGTTGGATGGAGTATTATGCAGTGATTCACATGATGACGATAAATGATGAGGTCAGACATGATATATGTTGCAGCAATGGCATGTAGTTGAGTTGGAGGGACCAACCTTCCACAATGGGGCAACATGTGGAGATTGTGACAAATGTGGATTGATGATCATATATTGAAGAGACTTCCTTTCCATGGAGACCGGAGCCTTGATGTTTTATGCAAAGACATAGAAGAGGTAGGCAACATGTACATTTTGGAGATGTCGGAGCTAGCGACCCTTTGCAACGATGTATGATGGTGTTTTTGAGAATGACAACCGTTTAAAGTGGGGGATTATGTCATGACCATGAACCGAGGTGTAGTTTTCTTCATACATTGATTATTTTGTGTTTTATTTCTTGTATTATATCATTCATTCCTTAAATTTTTTTCATGAATGTTATCATTCTACCTTTTAAATGGTATCTATTGTTAAACATTGTAGATAATTAAATTTTATGTTCCATAAGCATTGTATATAATTCTTATTTATGTTGTGTTTATCTTTCTTCTGTTTAGCTTTCTAAATATTCAATGTATTGATAGATGCCCTTAAAAGTAATTTTTCTTGGCCTCCCGATGTTAGAGTTACACAGATAAATATGGGAAGAAGTACTTATAACTGTAAAAAATAGAATATAGCAAGGAGAAGAGAATAGGTAGAGGAGCTAATGCATATAAATAGATAAATATTTGATTTGTAACCCACTTTAAAAAAAAAATTGTTATTAGTATTTTTTAAATATTGCATATCAAACTCCATATTGAAAAATTTTGCTTATGCCCAACAATAGGATTTTTTTTGTAAATATTTTTTTTTAAATATTACATCTTCACTAAACATAGAATGAATTACACAAAAGGATATCAACAATAATAATTTTGCATGCTATGTGTAAGATTTATATTAAATAGCTAGGAAATTCTATATAGCTCTCCAAAAAAATAAATTTATTGCTTTTAACTTTCAATTACTTTATCTCTTAATAAATTTGATGTAAAATTAAAATATACATTGAATAATTTTATTTCCAATATTTTTTCATCATTATTATTTTTAATTTATTATGGTAAATATACTCTAAATTTTTATACATTACCATTTTTAATTTGTTATTGTAAATATAATGTTATTATTAAAAAATACATTGAATAATTTTGTTTCCAATATTTTTCATCATTATTATTTATTTTTCATCATATTTTTAATTTATTATGGTAAATATGTTCGAATATTTTTTATCATTACTAATTTTAATTTGTTAGTGTTAATATGATGTTATTATTATTAAATGTAACATTAGTGAACCTTTCAATTTTATCCATGTGTCTCCATAGATTCTTGAGTTTGATTAACATCGTCACTGCACAACTATATATTAACATTCATCGAGAAGGGTAGTTGCCACTGTGAGAACATATGGATCACTACATCTTCTTGCTATTGTAAATTATGAGATGATTCAAGGAGATGAATGTTGAATCTGCATTCAGAAGAAGGGTTTACGTTAATTATCGGAATCACCCGTCCACAGCCCACCCCACCCACTAGATATTCACACTAGTGAAACTAACGAGGCTGCATACATAGTGCTCAACAAACAATCATCATAAATTATGGTCAGTTTATATTAAACTGGGAAATCAACATATGAAAAACAATGCAATGTTTACATTTTAAGGAATTACAAGGACCCACAGATTCATTTATGGCCTGTTTGCGGACAGGATGGGATGCCCGAAAGCACAATGACAATGGGAAGTCGCACAATGACAATGGGTTTCCGGGCAAATTCGAGGGTTGATTCGACATGTTTGACATATTTGAACAGTCAATGCATTACTACCATCCTCTAATCACCACACCCTAACTGATGATTAGGTTATCTCATCATCATCAACTGGCATTCTTCGTCGATTAAACAAATTTGTTGAAAACGTAATTTCAACTGCGCTCCAGCGATGAGCAACCCCAGCAATTCACCTTGGAGCAATGTGCGATCAGCCGATATCGCATCGGCGAAATGGCAGCGGGTATTATAAAGTTGTTTTTGTTATTTGCGATGAGCGATTTCCGATATCGCTATCAGCGTATCGCTATTGGCGGAAACCAAATGGGCAGCCTTTACCATGAGATAAGTTGCGACCCGATATCCCAGACCCGATGGGTATTCAACATTTTGTTTAAAGTTATTTCAGTTCCGACAGTGGCTCGTTTTATGTTTTTTTTTATGCATTTTATGCATATGTTAAAATATGTTGTATCGGAGGTATCGGCAGAGATTCTGACCGGGATTTTGCAAATCGGGGAAACCATGGGTGCACAACTTTTGCATATATGTGTGCCATGCGATGAAGCTCGGACCCGATGGATTTCCAAAACCATATTGTATAATGGTTGAAGCAAAAGCCTGCAAATAAATTTGACGTGACGTAAAAGTCTCTTTACCGCCGTTTATGTCAGTAAATCAGTAAATGCAAATTTACTGAGGGTTGGTAAGTTTTTGATGAAGTTTTTAATTTTATCATTTTTAATTCAGCGGGAGTATGGGCACCAGAAAAAGCCAGTAAGACCATTTAATTTTTACTGTCTTTCTTTTACGAAAGCATGGCGATGTAAGTAACTTCTTCTGTAGTCATATATATATGTAATTTTTTTTGGTAAGTAAAAGTAATCAAAGGGAGGCACAGCAGTGCGAATGTAATACTCTGGATGCACGCCGCAGCGTGAGAAAAATATATGTGTAACTTTCACACAGTAGAATTATTCTTGGTGAATCCCTCTGTGATAGAGGAAGGTTATAATCTGTAACAGCAGCTCTTATTAATGAATAGAAATCCTTTGTGTGTGTGTACGCTGTCTGGTGCTGAGAATTTTTTTTGTCTCCGTTGTGTTAAAAGATCTTGTGAAAAAGAAAACAGAGCATTGTCTCTGTGTGTGAATTTTTACTATTGTTTTTGGGATTTTACCAGAAAAATCCCCAATAGTGGTATCAGAGTAGGTTCAGGATCTTTGAAGACATTCAAAGAAGCTGTAGGAAGGATTTTTGTTGCAGCAACTTCTCCAGCAAAGTGAAGACTCAAGAAATGAATCCAGGTATCTCTCAGACCAGTTTTTGTGTTACTACTGAAAGGACAGTCAGTATTTTAAATACACAGTCAAGGATTTAGATGCATAGCTAAGAATTCAAGGAATGGCTAGCACAAGCACTAGTATGGGTCTGTTTAACCCTCAATTCCCACAGTTTAATGGGACAAACTATGACTATTGGGCAATAACCGTGAAAGCCCTGTTTGCCTGTCAAGATTTATGGGAACTTGTTGAAGATGGTTTTGACGAACCAGCAAATGAGAATGAGTTTAATAGATTAACTCAGGTAGAGAAAGACCTATTGAAGAGCAATAGGAAGAAGGATTCAAAAGCCCTAGTATTTTTGTATCAAGCATTAGATAAGAGTGTGTTTCCAAGGATAGCAGGAGCTAAGACATCCAAAGAAGCATGGAAAACTCTCAAGACAGCCTATCAAGGCATGGAGAAAGTGAGGACAGCAAAACTACAGTTGCTGAGGAGAGATTTTGAGAATCTGTGCATGAAGGAGTCAGACAATATTGACTCATTCTTCACACATGTAATTGGTCTAGTCACACAGATGAGGACTCATGGAGAACCCATTGAAGAAAGGAGGATTGTGGAGAAAATATTGAGGGTCTTACCCTCAAAGTTTGATGCTATTGTCACCACCATTGAAGAGACAAAGGATCTCTCAAACTTTTCAGTTGATGAGCTACATGCATCACTGATAACACATGAGCAGAGATTGAGTAGGAATGAAAACTCATCTATAGAGCAAGCCTTCAAGACCCAGATGTCCTTTGGAAGAGGAAGAGGTCAAGGCAGAGGAAACAAGAGAGGAAGAGGCAGAAGCCAGAACAGAGGTGGAAGGAACAGTCCAGCAAATGCTCAAGGAAGAGGCAACAATTCAGATCAGAACCAAGGCCATGGCAGCAGCCAACAAAGAGGACAACATCATGCTCAAGGACAGAGGTATGAAAAATCCAATGTCCAATGTTATTATTGTAAAAAATATGGGCATTATGCAAATGAGTGTAGGAAGAAACAGCATGATATGAGTAGTAGTTCTAGTGCAAATATCACTAGAGAAAATACAAGCCAAAATAATGTTTTATTAGCTTGTAACATGGCTGAAACGAATAGTGAAGATATATGGTTTCTAGACTCGGGTTGCAGCAACCATATGACAGGAAACTTAGCTTTGTTTTCTGCTCTAGATCAAGGTGTGAAGTCACAAGTCACACTTGGGACTGATAGCAAAATCTCTGTTATGGGAAAAGGATAAATACAAATATTTACAAAGAAGGGTGAAAGGAAAACCA